>JAEIFU010000882.1:0-91936 GCA_018904235.1 Lordiphosa stackelbergi
AGCTGCGATATGGCTGTTGAAACACAATTTCTGGTCAAACAGTATACCAAGATCGTTTACATGCGAATTACGGTCCAGTATATGATTTCCCTATAGAATAGGAGACAACGGGAGGTGAGCTGCGGGAAA
This sequence comes from Lordiphosa stackelbergi, assembly GCA_018904235.1. Taxonomy (NCBI): domain Eukaryota; kingdom Metazoa; phylum Arthropoda; class Insecta; order Diptera; family Drosophilidae; genus Lordiphosa; species Lordiphosa stackelbergi. The sequence goes on from JAEIFU010000882.1 coordinate 130, forward strand.
AAGCTCATCATTTGGCATTTAGAATGGTTCAAGAAAGAAGATTATTTGAACACCACTTCTCCAGTTCATTAAGGTCAAGTTGAAGGCGCGTGTGCAAGAACCAATCGGCGTATGGTAGACAGATTTTAACGTCATCTGCATACATAAATACAGTTGAATACGATATGACTTGTGGGAGGTCATTTACAAAAAGGACAAAAAGCAACGGGCCTAGGTGACTACCCTGTGGGACACCTGAAGTCACATTCACAACTGTTGAAAATACATTGTTAAATAATACCCGTTGTGTACGATTTGATAAATAAGACGAGATCCAGTTCAGTAAGTTTGGTGGAAAACCCAAAAGTGACAATTTGTAGTAATATGATTAACTGAATCAAAGGCCTTGCTAAAATCAGTAAAGACGACATCAGTTTGTGACCGGCACTAAAACTGCATTTATTAGTGATGAAAACTCAAGAAGATTTGTCATCGTCGATCGACGTTTAACAAAACCATGCTGAGAAGGAGATATGAGGTTGCTACATAGGTGCTGCAGTTGGGAGGGTGATCAACTGCTCAAGCAGTTTTGGGACAGCAGAAAGCCTTTGCAATGCCTCGATAATTCTCGACATTCAAAGGGACCCCTTTTTTATGAAGTGGAATAATATAAGATTCATTCCAAATCTGTGGGAGACAAGACTGTTTCAAAAGATAGGTTAAATAGATAGGTATGGGTGAGCTCAAAGCTCCAGCACAGTATTAAAAATACAACTCGGGACGTTAGTCTAGACCAGCAGAGAAAGAGATGTCAATCGTGGACAAACTTTGCAAAACGTCACATTCATTAAATAGGAAAGAAAAAAATATTATTCGCTTGAGGTAGAGTAAGGATATGGAGAAGAAGAACAGTTGGAGATTGTGCTGAGTAAGTCGTTTGAAAAGAAGGAGGGCAAACAGATTAGCAATATTAAGATCGGAAGATCTCAAGTCTTATTCCGATAGTGGAGGGACGGAGGAAATGCATTCGACTTGCGTTTAGAGTTAACGAATGTGTGAGAATTTTTTTGGGTCATTACGAAATTGATCCTGCATTGTGAGAGGTAATCAGCATAGCATTGGGTGTTGATGGTAAGAAATTCAGAACGAGCTGAAGAGTAAAGCGCAAAGTCTATTGACGAACCTGTTTTCTTATATTTTTTGAAAAGTCTAGATTTCTTATTTTTAGGTGACAAATGCGCGGTAGTCGGGGCTTAGATGAGGTGTATCCTAACCCTCAGGAACGTGTGTATCAAAGGCGCTGGTAAAGGGTTTGATAAAATGCTTTGACGCAGAATTATGTCGGTAAATAAATGTAAGAATGACCAGTCAACTGAAGAAAGATGTAGATTTAGTTCGTGAAAATTAGTCTTACGAAAACTCTTCACACGTCGTGATGATAATGAATTGTCAATTTCACGGAGATAATAGTCTCTGAGATCGAGATGGATGGATGGTAGCAATCTCCAGGCAGGGATACTGGGTTACGCTACCGCTGCAAGGGAAGCATCACTAACAAAGATCAGATCGAGCAGCCTTCCACGGTTATTTTGAACTGAATTAATTTGAGCAAGTGGAGATTTCGGTTAGACCGTCAATAAATTCATGTTCGGTATCAGGTAGTAAAAGGTTGAGTCATCGCAAGGCAGCCATGATAAATGGGGAATGTTAAAATCTCCAAGCACTATAATTTGATCGGAGTGTCGTAATGCAGACATCACGAGATGAATTGCGAAAAGGTGGAACAAATAGATATTTAAATCAGATCTTGGAGGAATATAAGAACAAGTCAGGAAGATGTTTGCTTTACCAGTGCAGACTTTGACCGCAATAAACTCGATGTCATGAGTATTGTCAAACACGAGAAATCATTTTATTGCAATAAGAACACCGCCAGCAAACGATGGTTCGGTAGGTAGTGTGGATGTACGAAAATTTCGTGATCAGAAGGAAGAATTCAGCCAGGTTTCAGTTAAAATAATTAGTTTTATGTCGAACGAGGCACTATTAGTGTGAAGTCGACTAAGTTTACCCAATAGACTGCGGACATTTTGGTAGTGAATGGAAAAGATACAGCTTAGTTTTTTTGAGTTTTTTATATTCTGTACCCATTGAAAATGGGTAAAAGGGGATCATGAAGTTGTGCAATGTATGTAACAGGGAGAAGGAAACATTTCCGACCCTATAAAGTATATATATTCTTGATCAGCATCAACAGCCGAGTCGATTTAGCCATGTCCGTCTGTCCGTCTGTCCGTCTGTCTTCCGTCTGTCTGTCTCTTGTCCGTCCTGTCCGTCTGTCTGTATGAACGTCGATCTCAGAGATGGTAAGAGATAGAGGTTTGACATGTATGGGACAAATGCTTCTTATATCTGCACGCAGATCAAGTTTGTTTCAAATTTTGGCCACGCCCCCTCCCTCCCCCCAATTTTGAAAAAACGTTATATCTCCCACAGTTTTGAAGATAGACGATTCGTACCTTCGAGAGATAGTTAGTAATTAGCAAAATAAATCGATTTGCCGAAGAAATGATAAAAAATCGGACGAACGGTTCTAGTTATGAGCAAAATAATGTGAATCCTCCCAGCCACCCCACCACCCCACCACCCACCCTTCACAACCACCTCCAATTTAAAAAGGGGGGGGGGGGGGGGGGAGGGGGGTTTTGTTGCATTTTTAAGAAACGCCAGGATAGTCGGGCCACTATTAATATTGTTTTTTCATGATAACAGTTTATTCGAAGTCGGTTAAGAGCCGACTTTAACTTACGCTCGTAGTCAATTGTACAGGGTATACTGCAGACATTTTGGCTACTGACTGCAAAGGTGCGCTTATTTTTTTGTTTTTGAATTTGTAGGATTGGGACTCTAGGGGTGATTCATCACTTCTAAATTCATGTACAATAGTATACTCCGGCCAGAGTGCAGGTTCAAGTGCCCTAGAAAGAAGTGTTTCAGGAAGGAAAATTTTAAAAGTAGAAATTTTACGTGTATAATTAAATTTATATTTCAACACCGAGATATCTGCAGGGTCGGCTTGAAGATTCAGATGAAGATGGTTTTTGACTTCATCTACTGTAGCGTCGGGCAGGAGTCGGGAGACGAAAATAGCTTTTCGAGGAACAACTGCCCTACGTAGCAATCCAGAGGATCGCGATGGAGGTGCCACGGCCTTCAGAGGTCTCAGAGCGGCGTTAGAGGTACTTGCAGGGGCAGCGGTTTTTATTATTAATATTACTGGCTTCATTGGCGACAACAAAATTAGAAGCAGCAGCAGCATCATTGGTCGCAGCACATCAGCATCAGAAGCGCCAATACAAAAAGCAGCAAATGTAGGGGGACCGGAAAATTTGCAAAGGCAACATCCGCGGGAGCGTCGCATTGTTCGGTAAAGAAGTGATTTCCATTGGCAAAGTGCCAACGGCAACCTGTATTATATTAGGCATAGTATTGTGTTGAATAGCCGTTCCAGTAGGTGTATAAAAGTTGCAGCATCTTGCACCGGTAGTGATGATGTGGAGTAACCAGCGATTCAGGTGGAGCTCGACTAGCGGGTGAAGCTCCCAGTTGGACCGGAAACAAATTGTTGTTAGGTATTTTTCTTTTCGGAGATTCGCTCAGCAGTTTTAGACCAAGAAACTGCGATTCCAAAGTGAGAAATGTCTCATTTAGGGAAGAGAATTTCTTCCGAACCTCCAAGAAACCAGTCCTAGTTTGCCTCATAAACGTCCGCATTTCACCTTCAATGTCACGGCATGCCAGACAAGACCAGGTTAATCCAATCCTTTTGGAAATGAGATCATTTAGCCGGCCATTGTACCCAGCACCGGCGCATTTTATGTGAGAGCAGTTATCACATAGCCAACAGATTAGATACGAATCTCCACTAATCGTACCACCAAATTCACATTTGCTAGCAGTGCAAGCGAGACTCATTATGTGCAGGCAGACCAAAAAAAAAAAAAAAAAAAAAAAAAGGTGAAAAAAAAAAAATATTTTTTTTTTTTTTTTTTTTTTTTTATATCGACCCCTGTGCGCGAAAACATCGTATGTGCCATTTTTTACGAAATTGACATTTTGATGCAAATTAGTTCTAAATCCACTTACCCATCGTCTGGTAAAATTATATAGCGATAGTCGCCACGGTTACGGAGATACAACAAAATCAATTTAATCGTATGTGCCAGTGATGAGTTTTTTTCTTGTGGGCGAAATGATCGTATGTGCCACACAATACTGATATTCAACAGTCTGGTGGGAAAATAGCTAAATTAGCAGTGCTGATGGCAATGGGGCGAGTCAGGAGAGCACGCTCTCACACCCTTGCGGTGTCAGTAACAGTTTTCTCATAAGGAATTTTTTTAAATTTTTTTCATCTTTCTTACCTTGTTCTCCTGCATTCAAATTAAACAGTAAATTTTTGCATTTGTTCTTTAAAGATAAAATTTTAATATAATAAGTCACAAGTCTGATTTAGTAACTTAATGTGGACGTTAGTTGATCCTAAAGCAAAGGTGGTTCCTCACAATAAAACGCATTAACAGAAAATAGAACTTTTAAAATCATAATTCGAGAAACTTTCCGCATTATTGCAGAAAGAAGAAACTTAAGTTTATTTGTCGCAGGAATTCAGAAACATTCAGAACCTTTATAAGAGCTATACTCAATTCATGAATGATGAAAACCTCAGCAGCTCTATTGTTTCGATTTGTGTATTTAGACAGATTTTTAAAACTGATTTTAATATTGGCTTTCACTTAAAAAAAGACAGAAAGAAAATATTAAGTTTCTTAATGAAGAAGCCAAAAAATATAGCATGAATACAGACGAGTTTCAGATGCACATCAATGACAAGGATGAGAGCAAGTGCCTTTTTTTAAGAAAACGAAAAGAAAGTAAGAAGAGCTTAAAGTTCATATGTGCTAGTATCGATTTACAAAAAGTCTTGAACACTCCATTCGGAAAAGTATTACACTTTTTGATTCTCGAAAATATGCCTACTACATTTTTAGCGTTTACAAAAGCTGTACAAGAAAATCCTTTTGTTTTTTATGGGGTGAGCGTGGGGATAGGTATGCTTAGCCCTTTATAAATATTTACTTATCATAGTCTTTTTTTTTTTGTTTGACTCCGTACATAGCAAAATTAAATCTTATGTGCGAACCATTTGCCACGACCGATTTTCCAAACTGGAGTCATTTGCGAATGCATTATTTCCCAGTAAATTTAAATTGAACATAAATTCGCTGCACATCGCCGAATTTCAGAAAAATTCAGGTTCAATTGAACTACAATATGGTTGTAAAAAATAGTATTCCACCAATATATCATGATGAATATTTAAATCTGCAAAATTCGTCAAATTTAAAAGTCTCTTTGGTTGAGAGCGACGAAGAAGACTAATCTATTTGTTAAAATGAAAATTTTCTTTAATTTAGTTTTATAAGTACATATTTGAAATAAAAATCATGAATATTTTATTTTTCATTGATCTTTCATAAAAATATTACTTTTATTTTGTTTTTATATATTTTGTACAATTTTATCTATTTAACAAATTATCGTAAGTGCCAAACTTGACGGAGCACTTAAAAAATTTGTGGGCAAAAACATCGTATGTGCCAAAATTGAGATTTTGGGAAAAATATCAGTTGTTTCGCAAAAATAGTTATGAGTTTAGTTAAATAAATTGATAAACGTTGCACATCTAAAGATTGGTAGCGATTTTGACAGCCACCGCATCGAAAAGAAGAAAAAACGCTCTCCTGTAAAATTTGGTTTTTGGCACATACGATTTTTTCGCGCGATATGTATGCAAATATTATTGTAATTAATGTTCAAAGTCGCTGTTTTTAAATTTGGTTGTTATGAATTGTTTCTGAAAGATGCCGGTATACATGGAATTACTCAACTAAAAATGGCACCGTGAAGAAATCTTTGATCACGTATCAATTGATTCTTTTAAAAATATAAGCAATAAAATACTAACAAATCTTAGAGTAGCGCTACTCCAGCCGGTGACCACAATAAAAAATGAAAATAAAAAACAAATCGAAGAAATAATGTCTACATACCATGATAGTCCAATTCAAGGAGGGCATACAGGAATAACAAAAACGACGTCGAAAATAAAACGTTATTTCTATTGGAAAAACATGTCACGAGATATAAAATCATACGTGAGAAAATGTCCAAAATGTCAAAAAAGTAAAATTACTACTCATCCTAAAACACCTTTGACAATATCTGAAAGTCCATTAATGGCATTTGATAGAGTAATAGTGGACACGATCGGTCCATTACCAAAATCAGAACAAGGAAACGAATATGCTATCACTTTAATTTGTGACAACAAAATACCTTGTTGCCATACCCATACCTGACAAAGTGCTCACACAGTAGCAAAGCAATATTTGAATCTTTTATTCTAAAGTACGGTCCGATGAAGACGTTAATTACGGACATGGGAACAGAATATAAGAATTCAATTATCAAAGATTTATATAAATACCTTGGTATTCAAAATATAACATAACAGCATACCATCACCAGACTTTAGGAACTGTGGAAAGAAGCCATAGAACATTCAACGAATACATTCGTTCTTATATATCTGTTGACAAATCTGATTGGGATGTTTGGTTAATATACTTTGTATATTGTTTTAATACAACACCATCCACAACACATGATTACTGTCCATATGAATTAATATTTAGCTTGGAGAACCAAGCATAAATAAATCATTCAGCACACTAACAATCATGTTAACCCATTATATAATTTAGATGACTATGCAGAAGGGAGTCAAAGTATAGATTAGAATTAGCATATAAGCGAGCTAGAATTATACTAGAAGAAAATAAGAGGAAAAAAAACAATTATATGATTCACCAGAGAACGGCTTCATTCGATTGCAAATCGCTCACACATTAATCAATACACGAATAAACTGGCTTTGCGATCAATGCATCGAGCTTGCATACTCATCATGCTCGCCCTTGAGTTTAATTCAACTCAATTGTTGGCACTCTGAGTATAATCAAGCTCGCTTCATTCCACTCAGCTCGGGTGATTAAATCGCTTAGCTCAATGATGATTATTCTGAGCGAACGAAAATCATCTCGTACGAATAAACTCGTGCAATGACACATATGCTAAATACGCATATGTATGTGACCATTGCGTCACCGGTGTTTTGTTGTTGTCGCGCTCTGACCTGCAACAACAACATCATATGTGTCTCTCCTCTCTCTCTCCTATGTCTCTCGCATGGCGTTGGCCTGAGTTTTGTTCGATCGAACACACAAGTGTCGCGTCAAAAAATTCTAGTTCAACCGTTCGATGCGATTGCGGTATGAGTTGAGTGTGTTAGAATGAAAATTTTTGTTCGATGAATAAGTATGAACAAAAACGTTGGATCAAAAAGCTCTGGCTCAACCGCTCGATACGATTGCGGTTTGAGTTGAGTTGAGTTGAGTTTAGAGTTTTGTGAGATGAATAAATGTGAGTAAGAATTTTTGTGCATGACGCAATCAAGAAAAAAGTGATTTTTGCAGTTCTCTGGTTTTGTACTGGATTTTAGGTCTGTTCAAAGATATTTGAACAAGTGCATTTAAAGACCGCTACCTGCGGTCGCCTCAAGCCGAGGCGCACAAAAATAGAAATTAGAACCTAAAAAATAAGCAACCCCCAAGAAGGGACACATCTGTTAGTAATAAGGCATTTCTCTGCTTGGGGTAAAACCAAAAAATGTATAAAAGGGAAAACTCAATACTTTAATAAACATTCAGCTTCTAGAAGAGGAGCTAGTCACTCGCACCATATATGCGTTTTATTTATTGGTCCTTCGTCCCTGTAAAGGCAGAACTTGCTACATTAAACGGCATTTTGCTCAGGTCGGAAAAAAGGCTTCCATGTAAACGGCAGTGAAGTTGCCTACAAGGAAAAAAGGCCTAAGGATTTGTGGAAAGGAAGGATCCTTTTTTGAAACCTGCCGAGCGTTAGGGATAGGCCCTGCGTACGGAGGAAATCGGTGACCAATTCACCACAACACAACCTGCCGAGCGTTAGGGATTGGCCCTGCGTACGGAGGAAATCGGCGAGAATTTCGCCAGAGAACACCCGAGCGATTGCGATTCGGCGGAACCGTGGCACGTTACAACGCCGACGGAAGCCAAAAGGCAATGCACCCGCCTGACAACGAGGCACAGAGGAATATTAAGGAAGAGATCCTTAAAAATCCAACGGCTGGTCCAAAGCCGCTGACGATAGAGGAGTATAAAAGGAGGCAAAGGAGCTTCCAAGCAAACAAAAAACAGAAGCAAGAGAAGGAGGAGCGTCTGGTGCGAATACCAGCTTCAAAAATCCCCAAAAGGAGAGGCGGAGCCCAGGCGAGGAACAGAAGAAGAAGAGCTGCACTTCTGGAGCAGATCAAGGCCACACCCCCACCACCATACCAAGTCGCCTTTCGGATGTGGGAAGAGGTCATCAGAATCGAGAATGAGCTAAGTAAAAAAGTAACAAAAAAAGAAAAATAACATTTTTAAATAAATAAAAGTAGAGTGCCCACGTGGCACCGCTGCAACGAAAGGCGGATTCGCTGTTGCAATAAAAGTAATTAATTACTAAAAAACCAAAATAAAGAAGAAAAGAAAGAAAAATTGTAAAGAATATATAAAAAATAGAAGATAAATTTTTGTTCTCTTAGTATATCTTGAATAGATTATTATAAATCAAAAACTTGTTTTGTTGAGCAATAAATTAAAGATTTCTAGATAAAATAAAAAAAAAAAAAAAAAATTTTTCGATATGACGTTAACAAGGGAACAGTTAACGGCGGTTTTGCAGAGACAGAGCGAGTATAACCAAAAATTAACCCAATTCCATGAGGATTGGGAATCAAATAGTTTAGGAGATGATAGTTACAAATCTCAGGTAGAGCAAATATGGCCACATTTTGAGAACCAGCATACGGTTCTTATTGAAAATCAAAGCAGACTAAAAGAAACAGATTATTTTAGTGCAGACACATTTAATGCACACTTCACTACAAAAAATAGAATTCTTAACGAAATCAAAAAAAGAAAAAATGCAGGCAATACAGTCAACCTGAATAACTCCATTTGGGAGAATAATAAAAACAGATTTTTTAGAGCAACAGCCAAATTTCATCTCAAAATAGAGAATGACGAAAGGGCAAAGGTAGAAAATTCTGTTCAAAAAGAAATGCTTGATTTAGAATTTAAAAGGTTGCAGAACTTATTTGAAGGGTTGACAACACTGCAAAGCAGCCCTGAGGAACAGGTAATAGTGGAAGATGAATGGGAGAAGGTAAGCTTGTATTATCAAAATGAGGCTACTCGGATAATACAAGCAAAGCCAAGTGAATGCCGGTTGAAGTTAAAAGAAGTTAATATACCCCCCTTCCATGGGGATCTTTCTAGCTGGTCCGCCTTTATCGATACGTTTTCGAATCTGATCGATAAAGACGTTGCACTTGGAAAGAAAGAAAAATTAATAAGATTGAAAGATTTAGTGAAAGGAGAAGCAAGCAAACTAATTCAGCACTTGCTTATATCAGAGGAGAATTATGATACAGCGTTACAAATCCTCAAAGAAAGATACGAGAACAGAAGACAACTGTTTTCGCAATTATTTGATAGATTGTTGGATCTGCCAACAATGAATAGTGACTTAGAAAAAAGTGTCCAACAATTGCTCGATACCACTAGAGAGTGCGTACATGCAATAAAGGGAATGGGCATTAAAATAGAAGAGGCAGATATTTTCTTAGCGCGCATAATCCTAAGAAAATTTGACAGAAAGGGCCTACAGCATTATGAGCAGACGATCAGAAAGTTAAAAGAAATTCAAACGCTAGAGGATGTGTTCGAATTCCTGGAACAACATCTGCAAGCAATTAAAACCTTGCAAGTTCCAGGTTATGAAAAACGAGCACAGAAAAAAGAATATAGCAGTGACGTGTGTCCTCTGTGCAATACTGGAGGTCATACGGTCTCAAACTGTTATAAATTTGCTGCATTATCAATCCAAGACAGACTGGACACAGTGCGAAAACTTAGGTTCTGTTTTAAATGTCTGGGGCACAGATTTTATGAGAAATGTTCAGCACCAATAAAAACTTGTAATAAGTGCACAGTTAGACACCATTCATTATTGCACCAAAACGAGGAACCAAAGTCCTCTCTTATGATAAAAAACTCGTCAGTTACAACATTGCTTGCTACGGCTCAAATAGAAGTAATGACGAATTCAGGAGAGTGGAAAATAATGCGAGCTCTGATAGATCAAGGGTCACAAATAACAGCTATTTCAGAAGAAGCAGCTCAAATTTTGCAATTGCCAAGGCAGAAAAAAGTAAACAAAATTTTTGGAATAGGAGACAGTCTTGTTGGAGTTTCAAAATCAACTCTATGTGTAAAGATCCGACCCAGATTCCCCAGCAATGCCCGGTTTGACACTGAAGCATTAGTCATGCCAAAAGTAGTGAATCCGCAACCTCAAAATTCTTTTGAATATAATAAAGATATCTGGAAGAATGAGATGTTGGCGGATCCACTATTCAACCAAAGAAGTCGAATAGACATCTTAATTGGGTCAGATTTGATGCCTAAAATAGTTAAACAAGGTTTGAAGCAAGAAGGCACAATGTTGTGTCAAAGTACAGAATTGGGTTGGATCCTGTCAGGTCCTGTAAAAATTGAAGGTAATCAGAAAATAAAAACAGCTGCTACAGTAAACTTGGAAAAGTTTTGGGAAATGGAAGAAATACCAGCTGAAAAAGAACTAAGCCAGGACGATATATGTATGAAGTTTTTTGAAGAAACAACAACAAGAGACGATGACGGAAAATTCATTGTTAGAATGCCATTTTTAGAAGATAAAAGTTTGGGGAATTCCAGAAAAAGGGCAATGGCAAGATTGATAAGTTTAGAAAAAAGATTTAAAGCAGACCCAAAATTAAAAGAGCAGTACGTAAAATTTATGGAAGAATACCTAGAAATGGGTCACATGAAAGAGTCAGAAACGACAGGTGCAGGTAAATACTATATGCCGCACCAACCAGTAATTCGAGAAGACAGCTTGACTACAAAGCTTAGAGCAGTATTTGACGCTTCCGCAAAAACTTCTAATAGCAAAAGTCTTAACGATATACAATTAACAGGACCGCATATTCAAAATAACATATTAGAAATTATAATGAAATGGCGGAACTGGAAGTATGTCATTACTGCAGACATAGAAAAAATGTACAGACAAATAAAAGTAGCAGAAGAGGATCAGGACTATTTAAGAATTCTTTGGCGTAAAGATCATAAGGACCCAATGAAAGAATATCAGATGACAACTGTGACTTACGGTACTGCTTCGGCACCATTTTTAGCCACAAGATCCTTACAGGAAATAGCAGAACGGTGCGTAAACGAATCCATTAAAAACAGAATCAAAATGGATTTTTATATGGACGATTTTATGTCAGGAGCAGATAGCATTTCTGAATGTATAAGGATTCAAAAAGAGATAGCTAAAGAGTTAGAAAGTTACGGGTTTCATCTGCGGAAGTGGGCAGCAAATAATAAAGACATTATGGCCGCTATACCAAACTCAGAAGAAATGAATACGTTCGAAATAAACGATGAAGAAACTATAAAAACGTTAGGTTTGAAGTGGAACCCACACAAAGATGAATTCACGTTTAAAATCAATATAAACGACTCGGAAAAAATTACAAAAAGAAAAGCATTATCGATATTGGCACGAATATTCGATCCCCTGGGGTGGCTATCACCAATAACAATAGTCGCTAAATTGTTCATTCAAAAATTATGGTTGTCTCAATATAGTTGGGATGAAATTTTGAATGATCAAATTATAAAAGAGTGGTTGGAGTTTATAAAAAACCTACCTGCTGTTCAGGAAATCACAATTCCAAGATGGAATTGTGCCACATTAAATGAACCATTGGAAATTCATGGTTTTGCCGACGCGTCAGAAAAAGCATTCGCAGCAGTGTTATATGGGAAGTCTAATTCGGGAGTTGTAATCATCGCAAGCAAGACAAAGGTGAATCCGATTAAGAATAGGAAAACACTTCCCAAGTTAGAACTTTGCGCAGCATGGTTGTTATCCGAGCTGTTGCTCAAAGCATCTACAGTAATGGATATGTCCAAAAATGTATATGCGTGGAGTGACTCCACAATAACACTTGCATGGATACGAAATCAAAAGAGCAAAGACCGATTTGTAAGATCTAAAGTGGAACAGATCCACAAACAAATGCCTAACATAGTCTGGGGTCATATTGGTTCCAAAGATAATCCAGCTGATATTGCGTCCAGAGGAATTGCACCACACAAACTAAAAGATTATGAATTGTGGTGGAGAGGACCGAAATGGTTGGAAAAATCAAAAGAACACTGGCCAAAGGAGGAAGCTGAAAAAAGCTACTCTCATTGCCTTACTCAAATTGGAACACACTTTTTAGATACGCTTGTACAAAAATACAGCCAGTTTGATAAGTTAGTAAGGGTAACTTCTTATGTAGTTATTTTTATTAGACGTTGCCAAAGAAAAAGGAAGTCCTGTGAATTAACTATTCAGGACTTAGAGGAAGCAAAGACAATCATATTAAAACATCACCAGGAAACAGACTTTCCAGATGAAATAAAAAAATTACAACATACAAAAGAAATCGACGTAAGCAGCAAGTTAGCTTCGTTACACCCGTTCTTAGATAAAAAAGGTATAATGAGAGTCGGTGGGCGATTAAACTTTGCGGATTTGAAATATAATCAGAAACATCCAATAATTTTAAACAAGTCGCATCTGGCAAACTTAGTGATAGCTAAAAATCACAAAGAAACACTGCATGGAGGAAACAGGTTAATGGAAACAATGATACGAAGAAGTTATTGGATAACAGGGTTAAAAAATTCAATCAAGAAGATTATCAGGTATTGTGTAAAATGCACAAGATATAAAAATCAAACTCAGCAGCAAATAATGGGACAAATCCCAGAAGCTAGAGTAAAGATTTCAAATCCATTCACTCATACAGGAGTTGATTACGCCGGCCCAATTCATATAAGGGTATCCAAAGGCAGAGGAAATAAATCCTATAAAGGGTATATAGCAGTGTTTGTGTGTATGAGTACAAAGGCAGTACATTTAGAAGCAGTCAGTGATCTGACAACAGAAGCACTAGCTGCCTTTCGAAGGTTTTCAGCAAGAAGGGGAAAATGTGCCCACTTATACTCTGACAATGGCACAAATTTTGTTGGGGCAGAACGAATCGTTCATGCTGACTTCGCTAAGGCCATGGAAATGAACAGTATAGCACCAGTTTGGACATCTGAACTAATTAAATGGCATTTTATTCCCCCGGCAGCTCCTCACTTTGGTGGCATTTGGGAAGCCGGGGTGAAATCAGTAAAATATCATTTGAAAAGGGTAATAGGAGCTAGCACTTTAACTTATGAAGAAATAAGTACCTTGCTAGCTCAGATTGAAGCAATTTTGAATTCAAGACCACTTTATCAAAATGATAGCAGCAAAGATTTTGACGACATTTTAACACCTGGTCATTTTTTGATAGGGAAACCATTATTGGACATTCCTGAACCAATTGAAGACAGGGCAATTTCATCGATAGACAGATGGAAAATGTTGAGCCGAATGAAAACTCAATTCTGGCAAAAGTGGAAGGATGAGTATCTTGTCACACTTCAACAACGATTTAAGTGGAAAAAGATACAACCAAATTTGCAGGAAGGACAAATCGTTTTGGTTAAAAACGAAAATACAGGTGCATCTAGATGGCCGCTAGGTAGAATTCAGGAAACATATCCTGGATTAGATGGGAAGACAAGAGTAGTGGAAATAAAAACTCAAAATGGCGTGATTAAGAGACCAATTCATAAAATAGTTCTTCTGGAGACAGAGAAAGACGAAGAATCAGAAAAACAAACGTCAAAAAAGGTAAATGCTATAATGGTCATGAGCTTTTTAATAATGCTCATGACCAACAGCTGTTCTGCATCAGTTGCAGGATTAATGAACAACTCATCAATGATAAAACCATTAGAAAACAACACGATGATTTACCTCGATCCAATGGGAAAAATAGATATCATATCATCCAAATGGAATATGATAATATATTATGATTTGAGTTCATTTATGAGAGAATTGCATACGATTCCAGATTTTTTATACTTACTTAGATGGACGTGTCAATCACTAGAAAAATATGATGAGTCTTGTAAAACTATGTTGAGAGCGATAGAAAACCAGTACGAACATTTGCAATCGAAATACGAACTTTTAATAGGGCCAAGACGGTTTAAAAGAGCACCATTTGAGTTTGTAGGATCATTACATCATACATTATTTGGGACAATGGATGCAGCCGACCGAAAGGAAATTGAAGAAAAAATGGAAAACTTACACGACAACCAACTTGCGTTAGATGGTTTATACAAAAAACAAACTTCATTAATAGATTCGACAGTTAATATATTAAAGAAAACAACAGATGAGGTGAATGCAGCTCTCAAAGATATAGAGAGACATATAAACAAGTTAGATCGGTTTCTTGCTCAAGCCAAGGATGCAAACAGAGCCGCTTTAACCTATCAGATGGTAGTTGATCAAGTTAATCTACTTATAGCTGATTGCGAAAAAACTTTAGCAGCTATTACTGATATAGTACTTGATTTAAATCATGGGAAAATAAATCCCCAACTTTTAAGACCAAAACAGCTTAAACAGGAACTTGAAAATATTAAGGGAAACTTACCACCAAAGGTAAAACTACCAGGCAAGAAGGGTTCAGAATTACGTGAGGTCTACAACTTAATGGAAGGGCATGCCATTTTAATAGACCATAGACTCATAATTAAGACAGAAGTTCCACTATTTAGTCAAGAAACATCAATAATATACAAGCTAATATCAATACCATTTATAAAAAATGGAAAAACAATTAAAGCCAGAATCAAAAGTAAGCACATGGTGTACAATTATAATCTTGACGCTTACGTATTGGTGACAGACTCAGAGCTCAACAAATGCGCTCGTCAAAGTAATGATCATCTAATGTGTAAGGGTCATTGGGCATGGAGTTCAGCAGCCGATAATTCTTGTGAAATATCAGCATTAAAACAGTCAGATAATCCAAATTGTGAGTTTCAACAAACTACATCAGAAACCATTTGGACGGAACTGTCGCTCCCAAATTCCTGGTTATATAAAATATATAACGTTTCCAAATTAGAAGTGAATTGTGGCACCAATCAAAGGGAAATCATAAAATTAGCACCACAAGGGGTTTTAAAATTAGAAGAAGGTTGCACTGCGCGCCATGAGAACCACCTGATGACAGCGGGGTATGCAGTATCATCCAAAGATGAAATTCAAAATCCTTCGTTTCCCATTACAAAAATAGCAGATTGGGTAAAAATGGATGAAGTCAAACCCCTAACAACAGTTATGATTAACAACACAAGGGACATAAATTTTTTAAAAAACTTGATAGAAGAACAGAAAAAGGAGAATATTAAGTTGAAGGGCTTGAATGTGCACAACGTCAGTGGACATTCTGCACTGATTTTAGTTTTAGCAATTATAATTATTGCAATAGTTATGTACTTAAAAACAACATGCAAACAAGAAAAAGCAATTAGGATAAATTTTTCACCACAAAGCAATGGAATGCAAACCACCGATTAGCTGTTCCAGTTATAAATTATACATAAATTATTTTTTTGCCGGCGCAAGATGTTTTAAATAAACATGGCATTAATGAAATTGACTCAACAAAACAACAATATTAGAAATAAGCAAAACCAATGTAAATCAAAAATTAAATAAATATACGTTGAATTAAATAAAAATGTTAAGATATAAAAATGTAAAAGAATCTGAGCAAGAAAGTTTAAAACCTATATGGAAATATACACATTTAAAATACAGTCCACTATCGAAGAGAAAAAATATATATGTCAAAAATACAAATTGTTGCCCTCTGCAATATTTATGTTCAAAAATAATTGAACAATACATGTAAAGTAAAAATACAATTTGTTTGCCCTCCGCAATATGTTCAAAGATATTTGAACAAGTGCATTTAAAGACCGCTACCTGCGGTCGCCTCAAGCCGAGGCGCACAAAAATAGAAATTAGAACCTAGAAAATAAGCAACCCCCAAGAAGGGACACATCTGTTAGTAATAAGGCATTTCTCTGCTTGGGGTAAAACCAAAAAATGTATAAAAGGGAAAACTCAATACTTTAATAAACATTCAGCTTCTAGAAGAGGAGCTAGTCACTCGCACCATATATGCGTTTTATTTAAACAAATATTCTATTGGACTTTCACTTGGATGTTTACAAAGAATTTTTACCGTCAAGTTGTTTTTAACAAATATTGCGACACCTCCAGCATGACCTTCTCTATCCGCACGAAAAACATTATACCCGTCACACAACACAAAAGAGTCACACATATTGGACAAAAACCATGTTTCAGATATACATATGACATCCACGTTTGACTCTACAAAAAGGTATCTAAATTCGTCAATCTTTTTAGCTAAACTTTGCGCATTAATGTGACATTTATTTAGGCCTAAACATTGTTTGCCCAAGACTCTAACCATCGTATGGCTGTTCGCTCTGGATTTATCTATAATATCATCCATTTCTGGAGAAAGTAGCTAAATTGGAATAGTTGCACACACTTTTTACATAAAACATATAAAGGATAACTAAAACACACACAGAAATCATAAAAGTAATATAAATTAAATTGACTTTTAAAACTGACATAAACTAACCTAAGAGAACAGACCCATTCATTATTGGCGAAAGCAACTTTTCTCTTGCGTTACTGACGATTTTATATTATTAGCAGAGCTTTGCAGAAGAGCTGCAACGATAAAAGCTCTTGCATGCTATCAATGCGTGTAATGGTACCATTTACGCCCGCCCTCACATGTACCAAAGAGCGCCGAGTAAATACAGCTGATAATATTTTCTGTCTCTTCATTTTCATGGCCTCTTTAAAAATATCGTAGGAGGCTTTTGTAAGCTGCTCGTTTACATAAAATGGTACCTGACTGTTAAAGCCCAGCATATCCAAGCTCAGTTTTTGATTGTTGTCTCGACGGTATACTCCAAGGTGTTGCATTAAATTAATTTTTTCACGCAAGTGCTCTAGCTTTGCAATTATTACGCCGTCTACAGTGTGGCTTGCCGGTCTATGTTGCTTGATACGGAAAATATCGTGGAGTTTTGGTGCCGGGGTGAGACCAACTGAAAAGCAGAGGCTGTTGAAGATTTTCTTCAAGTTTTCACCTTCCATGTAGGGAATCCCATGTATGCGCAGGTCACCAGCGATGCGCTCCGAGTTTTGCACAGCCAGCTTTGCTTCCAGCTTGGCCTCGAGTTTTCCTTCAAGCTTCGCCTCCAGTGCTACAACCTGGTCTTTGAGAGCAGGCAATTCACCTGCTTCCTTTTCGAGTCAATAAACACGCTGAGTCAGCTGCTGGATTTCCATGGCCATAGTGTTTAGGCGTTCATTAAAGACGCCTAGGATGCGCTCCTCTGTGTCCCGAATGCTTGTGGTGATGTGCTGCGCCTGCTCTTCGAACTTTTTGTTCATTAACTCAAGCAAACCGGATTGTATATCGGCAGGCTTCTTGGTCCCTTTGCTATCTCCACTGACGTTCTGGCGCTGGTGAAATGGTTGACTCGAGCGGCCCGGATGAGGGAGCAAGCTTATGCCCCCCCTTGTTGTCTACGCCGGTGTTCTGGCGCTGACGTGTGACTGCCGGAGAAGACATTTCTCGATGTAGGTATTGGTAAAATTTGTTTGTATGTGGTTGTGAACCGTTGGTTATGTCTTTAGATTTTCGTGTTTATGGTTTGTCCAAATGGAAATTAGAGATATTTGCTGGCCGTTGTTTGATGCTAGCAATAATCAAAGTTGGAAATTCAAACAGCGATGTTGGCAGACCAGCTGTGTGTACCTTCGCGACGAATCGATTTGAATTAA
Organism: Lordiphosa stackelbergi; assembly: GCA_018904235.1. Classification (NCBI taxonomy): domain Eukaryota; kingdom Metazoa; phylum Arthropoda; class Insecta; order Diptera; family Drosophilidae; genus Lordiphosa; species Lordiphosa stackelbergi. The sequence continues at coordinate 18,226 of JAEIFU010000882.1, forward strand.
ACTATACTTTTTTACATTAAGTTTGAGGAGCTGAGCAAAAACACGTCCGTTCTCTCTGAACTCTGAACTCTCTCTTCTTGGTGAACCCTAATGTAAGCAGCAACTCAGCGAATGTGTATATCCATGCATGTTGGTTCTCAATCTTCACTCAAACTGTTGCCACCTCTAGAATGGCGTCTAATCAAAATTAATTCATATGTTCAATTCAATTTTCAACGATCGGTCTTTAATGATTTTTGGAACAATCTAAATAATTGAAATCTTTCTGAAATCCTTGATTACTAAAATGGAAACTTTCCATATATTTGGTGAATTAATCTATTTGGGCTCTGAGGGGGAGCTTCAGCCCCTATAGTTAGCACTGTGCCAATGGATACACAAGTTCATCCGAAAATGGAGTTTAACAGATTTTCTACTTTCTCAGTAGAACAGATTTCGAGATAATATCAAATTACGGTTTTTTGCATTTTTTGAAAAAGGACCTCTCACTTAATTTCAAATATCTCAATTATGAAATAACTTATAAATAAGACTTTCTACTTTCTCAGTAGAACAGATTTCGAGATAATATCAAATTACGGTTTATCTGTTGGAAATTGTAGAAGTTATTAGCATTTATCTAAAAATTGAGCAATTTCAGTTTTACCGTTCAAGTGGTATTAAAAATGTCTAAGGTCTATTTTGTACTGCCGTTTGTGTGCACAAAAACCAAAAAAAGTCACCCATCATGGCCTCATCCCAAAATCCTTCATAGCGGCGTTCCTTTCTCTTCAGGGGGTTTTCAGGGAAGAAATCCAAATGAGAAGCCAAAAAATTAAGTTACAACGACATTTTTACTCCTGTTCGCAATACAACGTGCAGCGTTTGAGTGTAATGAAAACTTTAATATAATATACAAACTTTAACTATTTTCTCATAATTTCTTATTAAATGTGCGACGACTTCTTTATAGGACTATAGGACTTTAGGACTTCTGAAATTTCCAAGAAATGAAGTGACAACACAACGGAACGAGTTCCATGCGTCCGTCGTCAAATCTGTTCTTCTGAGAAATTTTTAAGCTCCATATTCGGTTTATTTGGCGTGATTTTACATAAGGAGTGGCATCAAATTGTGGAGGATTAGAGAAAAAGGTGTGAGTGTCGTTAACACTCACGAGTCTTTGATGTGAAACATGATGCTTATTTTAATAACTTATTTTCAAATCACAAGCTCTCTTAATGGCACTCTTTAGAAAGAAGAAAACTAACAGGAAGTCTTGTTACCCACAAAGCTCCTACCCAGATCCAATATAGCTAGATCCCACTTAGATCGTACCAAGATCCCACCTAGATTTTTCCCTGATCCCATCCAGATACTCCCCAGATCCCACTTAGATCCCAATCAAATCCCACCCAGATCCTACCCGGATTCCGCACTGATACTACCCTGATCCCACCCAAATCCTCCCAGATCCTTAGATACCACCCAGATACCACTAGATTCCACCCAGATCCCTCCCAGATCCCACCCATATATCCCCCAAATCTAACCCCGGTCTCACCCATGTCCCACCCAGATCCCAGCCAGATCGCGCCCAGATCCTACCAAGATCCGACCCAGATCTTTCCCAGACCCCACTCAGTTGCTCCACTTCAGCATCTCGCCCACGTTTTTGCTATCCCCCTCTGCCTATTCTGTTGTGTGTGTGTTAGAATTTTACTCCTACTAAAATCGGCCGTACCGAAATTAAAGATGTTTCACATCAAAAATTTAATAATTTGTGAACTTGTGAATTTGTCGATTGTCGATTGCTCCAGTTCCAATACATTTTTTTTAATAAATTTTTACTATGGGACTCGGGGCGTTTCTCAACACGGTTAAGCACGCTGCCCACCGCCACCGTATCAGTGTAAAATATGAAGCCGAGGGCACCCACCCCCCCCCCCCCCCCCCCCCGCCCCCCCCCCCCCCCACTGATAGACGCACTCTGGAATATTATTTCTGGCATATTTCTTAAAATCTAATGTACCGTACAATGATGTGTGCTATTCCCTAGGAGCTTAGCAGTTGGCACATAATTGTAAATTTACATTTTTGGCCGTTGTTTGTATGGGAGTTTCGTGAGGTTGGTCAACTGATAGGCGTATATCTCAAAAAATGTTCCCACGATTGAGCCGAGCATTTCGGAGGGCGATATTCTTGAATATGTGCCCGAAGTTTTTTGTGATGTGTATATTGTATCAGCGAAAAGGGGTTTTTTTAATTTTTTTTGGTTGGAAATTTGTTTATTTAGAATGTTTTTTAAAATTAAAAAAAAATTTATTAAAAAGGTTTTTGAGGGGATTTGTGAAAAAGGGTGTTGTGTTTTATAAGTTAAAGTTTATTTATTTTTTATTTTTTTTATTTTTTTTTTAGAAATTTTTGAAAAATATAATTTTTAATATATTTTTTTTATTTTTTTAGTAGTAGTAGTTCTTCTTTATTGATTTTGTAGATATTTTTCTTTTTTTAAAAAGTTTGATTTTTGAACAATATTTTATCATATAAAGAAGGTGATATAACTAGCATGGCATCAAGGCCGTCTGCATATTAAAATTATACAAATTTTTATACTTAAATTTTACGTACATACACATAATTAAGTTATTCTAAATTGGAAACATACATTTAATTTAATTTGAACTATTTTAAAAGCTTTCGTAAATAATTTTTTTTCGGTAGCGGGATGCGTCAATGAGAAATTTTGCTAGCCTTTTCCAGTCTGATCCATTTAATATCGTTTTCATCTCCATTTCATTAAGCACAGCTTTTCCCCATATGTTGATTCGGAGCTCTTTAAATATTGGACAGATCGCACAGAAATGAGCCACGTCTTCCCTCTTCCGTAAATTGCAAAGAGTGCATACTTCAATTACATTCTGATGGTGAGGAATATAATTTAATGCCAGCATCTCTGTCCGAGCTTTGAAAATGTTTGAGATTGTCCAGCAGTCGTATTCGTCTTTGAAGTAATTGCTTTCCTTCAAGTTATGGTTCAGTTGCCTATATGTGTTGCGAGTTTGGCTTGCTAGTGCAGAGACTTCAAAACTATGACGAGCTCGTTCATCGATTGCTTGTAGCAGGGCACGTTGAGAGACGCTCCAAGTATCGGGCTGTGACAGGTCCAGGTGGATTCCAAAGTCCCGAGCGAGACTTTCCCATGATTTGAAGCATTGTGATTTTCCGGCCAAAAGTGTATTTACAACAATACAGGGCAGCCTATTCTCATGCAGCTTTATTATTTTGTTTATGTAGCGAAAATGTGTGCCTAGAGTGTGTACGAACATTTCTGGAAGTCCTGTCTCTAGATGTATGGCATATGTAGGCGTGTTTTGTGGGAGATAAAACACTCTTTTGATGAAGTATCGCAAAAGTTTTTCGACGTCTTCATATTTGGCATAACCCCAGACTTCTGCTCCATAACACATAATTGCTTTTGATGTGGCCTCAAACATCCTGTATTTTGTACTCGAGCTTATATTATTTTTGCAGTAAAGTGAACGCCAGGTGCTGCTAATTGCTATTTTCGAGTCTCTCAGCTTTTGTTCTAGGTGCTTGGTAAATGACATATTTGATGTTAGAGTTATTCCTAGATACTTATACTCTTTTACCACTTCTAAGGGCGTTCTATTCAAGCTCCACTCTTCCGTTTTCGCAAGACGACCTCTCCCTGCTCGAACTACCATAACTTTGGACTTCGTGGTGTTGATCCTTAGGCTCCACTTTTGACAATATGCATGCGCGGCATTAATCATGTTCTGCATGTCTTGTGGGCTGTCGGCAAAAAGGACCATATCGTCCGCGTACATGAGAATTTTTAGGTTCATCTGTCCAAATTGTACTCCTCCAGGTAGCTCTGTCGATATATCATCCACAAATAGCGCAAAAAGCAGAGGACTTAGTAAGCAACCTTGTTTTACTCCGAGGTTAGTTTCAAACCAGGGACCGTAAATAATGATTATTTTATTTTTTCAAGTAAAAAAATCACCCACTTATAATGGACCTAGAAAAAAATGATTTACACCAAAATTTTTATTTTTGTACAATCTCTGCAAATCCACCGTGATTTTTAAATTTTTGATTTTTACGATTTTCTTTAAAAATAATGATTATTTTTGAATAATTAATAAAACTTACCTAATAATAATTATTTCTGATCAAAAAAAATAAAACTCAAAAATAATGATTAAAAATGATTTTTATTTTTTTTGCTCAAAATAAAACTCAAACTTAATTTTCGGCTTCTGTGTTAAAAATTTCGCGGATGTGATTAAATATTCTTGATCTATGATTGAATACCTTTCATATGATATACCACATGTCCTTTAAGGACGTATATCAAAGATCTACTATTTTCTATTGCTTGGCTATCGGAGAGTATAGCTATTTCTCTATTATGGTAGTTCTTATATGGGAATATGGTAGTTCTTATATATAATATGGGAATATTACGGACTGTACAACGGGAGATTGCACTGCGAGGCGCAAAATCAGCAGATTTTGGAAACACAATATACACCCAAGCAATATCAGTAACTTAGAACTCACAAAAATCATGCCTTTTGTACAGGAAATAGGGCTGCTAGCAACAGACCAAAATTGGTCGCGGTGCACCACTTTACCAACAACAAATAATAAATAATAATACCCAAAATAATACATACTACATACAGGGTTGCCCATATTCGACGGACCCATGTTTTTTTAAAAAAATCAAAGAAAAAAATAAAAATTTGGCGGTTGGCAATCTTAATCATTTAATTTGTTCCAAGTAGATTTGTTTACATCAATTTTTGAATATGATATCTCTCAAATGGCCGCCTCTGGCGTTGATGGCGTATTGTGCCCTTTTTGCAGCATTTTCCATCGATTTCGCCAACATTTCGGCCGGAATAGCGGCAATTTCTTTACGAATGTTGTCCTTGAGCTCTTCTACGGTCCTTGGCTTGTTAACGTAAACCTTTGACTTCAAATATCCCCACAAGAAGAAGTCAGGCGGCGTCAAATCCTGCGAACGCGGTGGCCAGTCCAAATCACCACTTTTCGACATCAAACGGCCCGGAAACAATTTCTTCAGAAAATCGATTGTTATGCGACTTGTGTGCGGTGGAGCGCCGTCTTGTTGAAACCAGAACTGCCTCATACGCTTTCGATGAAAAATTGGCATCACAAAATTGGTCATCATGTCGCGATAACGCTCCTGGTTGATGGTAACAGCATAGCCATTTTCATTTTGGAAGAAAAACGGCCCAATCACCGTTTTCGCACTAACGCCGCACCAAACTGTGACTTTTTCGTCATGAAGAGGCACTTCTTGAATCTCCTGAGGATTTTCAGTGGCGTAAATACGGCAATTTTGCTTATTTACGGTCCCATTTCACACATTTCGGTCACATTTTTTAATTTTTTAAAAGCACGTTGAGTTTTCACAATTGACTTGTTCTGTCGAATGTAAATTTCAACTATTTCAGAGCGCTCGCGTGGCGTGTATTGTTCCATGGTAAAAATCTGCTTGGACTGACGCTTCAAACGCGGTATGTCATTAAGCGATCTGACATCTCTGTCAAAAGATATGGCGTTGCCAGATGGGTCCGTCGAATATGGACAACCCTGTACATACTGCAACAGAAAATAGAGGAATAAATGAAATTTAATAGAAAATAGTAGATCCTAAATATTCGTCCTTGAAGGACATGTGGTGTATCATATGAAAGGTATTCAATCATAGATCAAGAATATTAAATCACGTCCGCGAAAAGTTTAACACAGAAGCCGTAAATTAAGTTTGAGTTTTATTTTGAGCAAAAAAAAATAAAAATAATTTTTAATCATTATTTTTGAGTTTTATTTTTTTTGATCAGAAATAATTATTATTGGGTAAGTTTTATTAATTATTCAAAAATAATCATTATTTTTGAAGAAAATCGTAAAAATCATTTTATAATCATTATTTCGAGATTTTTAAAATAAAACTTATAATGATTACGGTCCCTGTTTCAAACCACTCCGATAGGGTATGGCCATCCCACACTGCAGTCTCATTATCCGTGTACAAGCTTCGTAATATTTTGATAATTTTTGTTGAAACACCCATTCTGTTCAATTTGTCTAGCAGGCTTCTTCGATGGATGGTATCAAACGCAGCTCTGAAGTCTATAAAAAACAAATACAATTTTTTCTTTTCTTCCAGGAACGCGTTTGCAATTGATGTCAGTACAAAAATGCTGTCGACTGTAGAATATCCTTTACGGAAGCCTGATTGATTCTCGCTGAGCAGTTGTTTGGTCTCAACAAAAACATTAAGTCTTGCTAGTAAGATCGAAGTGAACGTTTTCACTTCTTCAATTTTTATTATGAAGCTAAATCTAAATATTAAAATTTTAGGTTGAGCACAAATGCCTTTTACCGTCTAAAAAATGTTTAAAACTCGGGGCAGACTGAGTGATAGTAAAAAAGGATGATTCATAAAATTATTTTACAGTGTTTTTGAGGTAGAAAGACCATCAAGGATCAACAAGAATTAACAAATGTCCAGTGCGATTTATTTCACAAACTCACTCCCACGCACAAAACATATAGGGTGTTCACCAGCCCGCGTAAAAAAGTAAATTTAACAATTGTGCGCCCCTAAAAGGATTACTCTCGTAATTTTGGTGTAAAATAAGCTGTGAAGTTCAATACGTTTTTTAAAACATTAATTGTAGGTGTACAAATTAAGCTAAATAGAAGCATGAAGAAAAATGAATACAAAAAAAAACTAAAGATGTGGACCATGATGCTGACGGTGAAGTCGTAAACGACCTTATGGAGAATCTTACTGCAATTGCATGCTGGCGGTGAGGAACCAAGTTCTGTGTGCCCAAATAAGTCAACTGGCGAACCAATGTGCTACCATTTTTCAATGACCAATGGGTCCGTGCGGCCCCATGCTTTATGTCGACTGCATTTCGACCCCAAATGGAACTTTAGTTGCAGGTAGCGCTTTTCTGTTTGGGGTAGTTTGCAGAAGCTGCATCAATAAGGAAAACTACATCTATGTTTACAGTAGGTAATGACGGCTCTCTAGGTGTTGTTACAGGCAGAGTGTAAGGAGCTATTTTTAGGAAGATGTCTCAATACATTTACTGGCCATATGCATTTAAACCGACAAAAAAATTTTAATTATTGTAGGTGTGACCGCATATTTTTAAGAAAAAAATCCCGAAATGGCGTGATATCAAGTATTTTTGTCCATGCTTTGAATAATTTTACAACACTTCTAATGCTTACACTTTTTACACTTTTACGCTGATTCTTTAAACATACCCCAAGCCAGCAAAAAGTGCGTAATTTTTTACTTATGTAACTTGTGTAAACTCCAAATGATTACGACTTTTGCTTTACGGTTTTACGCGGGCTGGTGAAAACCCTAATAGAAAGACGGCGGAATGAGAATTGCGAATTGCCACATTATGGCCCCAAAAAAAGCGCAATATTTCGAAAATTTATTAAAATGTACATTTCACTACCGGTTTCCGTAAACACAGACTGTATACATAAAATGTTTCGACAAATTTTGTCAACGTTTGCAGTTTCTAACTCGTTCGATTTTGATTGCGGTTATTTATTATACACTGGAAAAGTGTATTATAATTTTGCCCAGAAGTTTGCAACGCATAGAAGGAATCATCTCCGACCACATAAAGTATATATATTCTTGATCAGCATGACAAGCTGAGTCGATTAAGCTTTGTCCGTCCGTCTGTCCGTCCGTCCGTCTGTCCGTCTGTCTGTTTCTACGCGAACTAGTCCCTCAGTTTTGGAGCCATCAAGCTGAAACTTTGCACAGAGTTTTCTTTTTACTGCACGCTGCTAATATGTCGGAACCAACCGGATCGGATGACTACTTCTTGTAGCTGCCATACAAATGATCGTTCAAAAAATAGGTTTTAGTAAGAAAAACTGTTTTGTTCTCAATATTACTGCTCTCAAACACGGTCATTGGTAATATGTAATGTTTTTAAGCTGATCTGCGAAGTTTGGTCGAAGTCGCTAACCGTTGAGCCAAGCTATTTCAAGTGTATCAAAACTTCGGTACAGACGAAGTTAGCTTTGCCTTTCTCGTTTTATTATTATTTGATGGAAAACGGGAATAGGTTGCTTGTCCGATTGCTGTACAGGTAAAAGCTTGAGGCCAATATAAATGCCTTGATCGAAACGGAAATTCATTTCGGTTTAAGTCCCTGGTTTGGAGGAAAAATTGAAAAAGGGGTTTAAAAGTTTATGCACAAACCGCTTAATAACATACTTTGCGGAATATGTAGAGCAAATTTTTAAATTTTACCTTCAAGTATAACATATGTATAAGGTGTTCACTTTGTTGAGCATATAGTCACTTGGGCAGGTTTGCCTGCCGAGCAGCCCTCTGTGCACGAAATTTGTGCACAATTACGTTTGACATTCCACCTGTTATGTTTTCGAGATTTAGTGTGAAAAAAATTATATAAAAAAGAAAATTCTAACTTAAAGCATTAAAGATATTCTTCTGGAATGGAAAGCAAGCGAATTATATCAATTTTTCTTAACAAAATATGAGCACACTGTTTGGGCACAAGTGCCCGACTTTTCGTAGTCAGGGTCTGGGCCGAGCAAGATGTGCACAATTTGTTCAGAGCAAGGTGAATTATAAGGTGACGTACTCACCATAACTGCTCTGTTTCGAGGTGCCTTATTTTATTTTATTTCTTAATTTTGGACAATGAAAGCAAACGTCTCCGAGAGATTTTGGAAATAAGGGCAAATGTTAAAGTGGAGCCAGTGCCGTTGCTGGTCATCGACATTTCCTTATTTACCAGCTCAGCAAGTGTTGCTGCCAACCCAGCCATAGCAGAGCAGGCAGGAGAAGAAGAAGTCGAAATAGATAGCGAACTGACGGATAACTCCATAGAGTACATCTCAGGCCATCTAATTAGAATATTGTCATTACGTATGTTGATTTGGTATCAGCAGGTGGGCTGAAGAAGCAATCAACGGAATTCGTGGCCAAAATAAGAAGGTTAAAGTCTTTATTTAACAAATTCAATATCAACAATATATGCTCAAACCCATTTTTGTATCCGAAACGTTAAGAAGTGCTAACAACATTGAACTAGATGCAAAAACAAAAGAATTTTTTTTCAAAATGCGAATAAAATTTCGTCTTAGAAATTTAAACAAATAACTAAAATTGCAAATACAAAAGCAGAAGCTGATTGGTCAAAAAACATTGTTAAAAATATTAAGATAGTACTTTGAGTTATTTCTTTTAGAACTTTATTTTATTATTAATTAAAGTATTATTATATTTTAATTGTTAGCGAAAATCTTTCAGGTGTCTGTTAGTTAAAACAATAACAAACAAAGTGTGCCTAGCATTTGCCTCTCAGAGCAACTGTCATCTGTCTCGGAGAGCTGAGAGAGCGAGTTGAAAAACATTAAGACCCCTCCCCAAAACGGAATACGTCACCTTATAGTAAATTCACCTTGGTTCAGAGTAAATTGTTGTTGCAAATGCTTACACTTTTCCCCAAGTGCCTAAGTGCTCAACAAAGTGAATACCCTAATAATTTTAAATCAAATAACACGTATTTTGTATTTTGCTATTGCTTTTTAGCACTGTGGTTAAATTGCTCAAAAATTGTAATGTTTTCTTATTTATTAGACATTTGACGAAAAGAATTCACATATTTGTAGTACAAAATCTTAAAACTCTTTACAAAAAAACCATGGATGATTGCATCTCATAGACGAGATATGCCCCATAATGCATGGAGGCGATTTTTAAGTGTGATTTTTTTAATATTTGCAAAGCTCAAACCCACCACAGGTCAATTAAAACAATAGTTCTTGTATTTCTTAACAATTTTGCATTTACAAATCTTTAATTTTTTTATCGATATAGTCAGAAATAAGAATTATGGAATATTTTCATGTGTTCCATATTCCACCGTTCCAATTTGATGCTAAATATCCGACGCTATTTTGTCGCACATTAAATATCCGACGCTCTTTTGACGCACATTGTCTTGGACCGCAACACGGGCTTAGCAACAAGGCCTTGCAAAGTCAACCAACCGCTGCTATACATGGATGAGTACAAGGCCAAGCAGGATCCTCAAGACTATGGCCTGGTCGACGAGGTTTTTAGCATAGAGGTGTTCAAAAAGAAACTAAAGATAGTCATTGTCAGGTAGGTATCGCCTGGGAAAATCTGTAACCCACAATAACCCTCTCACTTGCTTGTAGAAACGATGAGGAGGGCCTTGAATTCGATCTTATAGGCGTCTATCCAGCCATAGCAAATGCCTTTCGTCGCCTCATGCTCAGCGAAGTGCCCAGCATGGCCATTGAGAAGGTGTACATCTACAACAACACGTCCATCATACAAGATGAAGTGTTGGCCCATCGTATGGGTCTTCTACCACTTAAAGCAGATCCTCGCTTATTTGCCTACCGCAGCGCCGAAACCCCCGAGCAGGGCACCGAGCAGGATACTTTGGAATATGAGCTAAAAGTCAAGTGCACACGCCGCAAGGATGCAGGCGAAGAGCAGTCTAACTTCGATGAGATCTATAAAAATCACAAGGTCTACTCGCGTCACTTGAAATGGCTGCCCAAGGGCAAGCAGGCACAGATCTATAGCAAGACCAGCGTGGGCTGCATACACAAGGACATACTGATAGCCCAGCTGAGACCGGGTCATGAGCTGGACCTGCGTCTGATAGCTGTAAAGGGTCTGGGACGAGATCATGCCAAGTTCTCGCCAGTGGCCACTGCCTATTACCGCCTGCTGCCGCAAATTAAACTAAATAGTGAGATTTCTGGCAAGGACGCGAAACTCTTGCAGAGTTGCTTCTCACCCGGGGTCATAGGCATCGATAAGAACAAGTGTGCCTATGTGAAGGATGCACGCTATGATAGTTGCAGTGGAAATGTTCATCGATATCCACATCTGGCGGAGGCAGTGACCTTAGCGCGAGTAAGAGATCATTACATATTTACGGTCGAGTCGGTGGGAGCTCTGAAACCGGAGGAGATTTTCCTGGAAGCTGTCAAAGTTTTGAAGAAGAAATGTCGCTCTTTTATAGATGAAATCGATCCGAAATAGTTGTGTTTAATAAAACTTTTTAAGCTTAAATTAAAGTTAAGAGCTGCGTTTGTTAAAGGAACTTCCGCTGGCGTTTCAAAATCTTTAAACGAAACTCGGTGAGCACCACCTGAAGACGCTCTTGACACAAAAGGGAATCCTCGAGGTCCATATGATTGAGCTGGAGGGATACACTCTTGCCAAATAGATCAAATTTGCTGATGGCATGATCGTCCTCATTGTGGGCGGGCATCCTCGTGCAGTTTCTCTGGGGTTATTTTAGATTCCTGTTTTATAAACTGCGGTTTGGAAGGCTCCGGATGTTGCTCAGGTTCAGGCTCCTGTTGCTGTTCCAGCTGCTGCTGCTGTTCTTCCTCCAACTATTCTTCATATTCATAGGATGCTTCTTCTTCTTGGCATATTAGAGTCTCCAATATGGAATCATCATTGGACAAAAATTCTTCCTCTAATTTGGGCACAAATTTGGCCTTAGGCTTTTCTGTGGATTTGGTAATGACTTTATCTTTTTTTCCTTTCTTTATGAAGAGTACATAGGGCTCCAGTGGCACCACCGTCTCTTCTAACACCCCTCCCTCCAAAAGATGGAGGAGGTGGATTTTAAACCAAATCTGAAACCAACTTGATCTGGGTACAGTATACACCTATAAATTTATAAAAATTTTTTTCACCATTAATCTTTTTTTTTATACACATTATATAATAAAAAAAAAATTATTTTGGTTGAGGAAGGTTGGGAGGGGATGAAAAAATAAAAAAAAAAAAAAACTATATACATGCCAAAAATTGTGGCTCTATCTGTTACAGTCTCTGAGATCGACGCGTTCATACAGACAGACAGACAGACGGACATGGCTTAATCGACTCGGCTGTTGATGCTGATCAAGAATATATATACTTTATGGGCCCGAGGTGCTTCCTTCTGGCTGTTACATACATTTGCACAACTTCATGATCCCCTTTTTCTCATTTTAATGAGAACAGGGTATAAAAACGTGAAGGACATTTCAATTTGTAGTACATATTACAAAAATCTGACCAATTTATGTCCAATTCTTACTTGTATATAGAACTCGTTGCAACGCTGTCCTGATGCTTGGTTCTGTGATGTAAAAAATATTTAATCTTTCAGCTAGGATGAAAGATAAAAAGACTTTTTAGCCAATATGCAAAATTTAATTACGGAATGATGGCATGGAAATTTTCAAATTATTTCAGATAAATTTTCCAGCTGCACGTTTTTGTCTATGTATGGATATGTTGATATTTTTGAGCAAAGCCCATCTTATCTCGGTGAGTGCAGAAACGGAAAAGACCGACTTGACAATTGGTCGCTTATAGGTAAATATTAATTGAGAAAAGAAAGATAGTTTGTAGTTTTAAAATAAATGAGGAACTCTCTAATTGTGTGGTGATGAGGCGTTATCGTACAGGTTTGTTATCGATAGGTTTGTCGAAAGGCGCCAAACTTAAATTGGGATAGATTGAGGAGAGTTGGCAGCCCACCGCAATGATCGTAAGAAGGGGAAATGGGATCCACAGGCAAAAGGGGGTCGCGGGGGGATGCATTACATGAACTGGAGCAGACTCTCTGTAACTCCCGTTCTCAGCAAAGTAGGCCATGGCCTTCGACTAGGGCATCGCCCTTGAAACGGTTGGAAGCGGCACAACGGCGTGAGGCCGAGGGTATAAGAAGGGGTGTAGGGCCAGGCAAAGAAAAAATATTCCACTCTAGCCGGCGGCAGACGGACGACACCCAGTCCCACAAAAAAGATCTTTAAGTTTGAATTTAAGAGGTTAAAGGCGTAAAACTTTTTTTATTAATTTCAAATTGTATATGTGCTTTAAATTGATCGAAAAGAACAAGAAGGCCAGTCGGTCGGACCACGGACCAACCAAATCCCTTGGGCCAAAGCAACCATTCTGGCATATTGAAAGCCTATCCCAGCGGCCGAAGGAAGATTTTGTGGGATACTCCCGGGTCCATGATAGCCGCCGCCGGAAAATAAAGAAATCCAGAGTGAGTTTGTTCCGCTAAGGGCGGCATAGCCTCGAAGGCCGGGCGTAGATACGGCCGCTTGTACCTTCTCGGGCCAAGAACGTCCTTCCGGTCCATTTCGGTGGTCCCTCTCGGCTAATCCCTGCTCATGAAGACGGCTGAAACGAAGAGAAAGAGTGAGAAAGGATCGGAGAAAGACGAGAGTCTCGTCTCGTCACGAGACTTATTCATCCCGTGAACTATCAGCTTCAAGGCTGACCGGTGCAGGCCAACGGAGAAGGCCCAGCCTATTTTCCTTAAGTTTTGTGGCCCCACTTTATTTTTTGGCGGTTGCGCCGGCCCGTCTTACACCATATATTTGCGTATAGTTATGTATGCCACCTTTTGTAGAGTTTAAGCCTTTAAATTAAGTAGGTTAATTACCCCATTTGTGAAGGCGCCGTTGCGCGAGCCCAGATCAGTGAGAGTACAGCAGATCTGGAAAGAGAGACATTTTGAAATTTAAAGTTGGGGCAGATTTACAAACACCACTCATATTTCCCAAGTTTTTTTTGTTGGCCATTGTCCTTTTATCCGTCCATAATTGAAGCTTCAATAGGATAGGTAGGGGGAGTGCAAATTAAAGTGGATAAATAAATAGAATCGATAAAGGTGGAGTGTTTGTAGGTATCGTCCTTGCAATCTCAGATTCCAGAGAATTGTGCTGCCATCGCATCTTAGCTCGTCGAGTGACCTGAAAAAAAAAAGAAGGAGATAAAAGAAAAGAAAAATTTAATTAATCTGTTAAAATATCCATGTATCTTTAGGTGTTTAAAGAGAATATTAATTTTAGGCATGTCTATAGTCCAGAAGAATTTTGTATATTAAAAGTGTAAGCGTTTATTGAAATGTTTGTGTAAGTACTTACTAAAGGGGGGGGAGAAGGAATTGCAGGGATTATGGAATAAGCCGATCCTGGGTCATAGCTGGGTGGCCAGAGCGAAGTCGAACTATTTTTGGCCACAGGAAGGGTGGGCGCGCGGAGGCAGAACATCAAGGCCTCGAATCCCGCGGTGTCCGTGCTAAATTGTAGTGCTCATCCGTTCTTTGAGTTTGAATAGCCGTTAGATGGGTATGGGAGTGGCAGAGATGCGTCCCCTGAAGGTGGATTGTGCGACCTGCGGGCATTGGGAGGTATCCGGCCCTGAGTGGGAAGAGCTAGCCGGCCTCGCCCAAAGAAACCAACCAGGTTCGTAACAATATGGCGCCCAACATAGACTAGAAGTGGGATCAGGGTCCAGCAAAGCCAACTTTTCTCTAGGATGGCGATGCGCCTTGGTCCATACGCATGTCCAAAATTTATAAATACACAGTCAGAGTGTGTGTCTCGCCTAGCTAACTCCGAACCGGGCCAAGAGACAGACGAAGGCTTGTGGGGAACTCCAATAGTTGGCCCATAATTGCGCGTGTGTATGCTGGACCTGGGGAGGATGATAGCATCACAAAGTAAAATATTTTTTTAGGGATGTTTGCAAGTACACTTATCTGACATCGAGATGATGGGTCAACTTGCGTTTAGTATCTAGACATCGCTGAGCGGTAAGACACTAGGAAGATCTTACCAAAATCCTAGTTGGCGACTGGCTCGTTGCCTGGTGAGCAGAGATGACTAGATCCTGAAACAAAACGAAAATTAGACATGTTTAGTTTTCACTTCAAGTAAGCAATAGGTCATTAATTTACTTACTTCCACTGGAAGACTTGGTCAGCGAACTAGTTGGTATCGTACAGATAGCGGTATCTGGGTGGCCCATGGGAATATAAATTCCTCATGCGATGCATCCGGAACCCCAACTGATTTATTGATCGGGTCCTAGTTCAGAAGTATGAAAGGTAATGGCGAGAGGTCTCGACTCTCGGTCTTCCAGGAGAAGACGGAAGTGGTTGACACCCCTCGCGATAAAAGCACGCGACAGGCACTAGCGGGAAGCGCAGAAACTATGAGCCAGGGTCGACTCCGATCAGAGCTATCCTTTTCTCCCCCTTTATTTTGATGATTGTTGTCCATTTATATTTTTGGTGATTACGAGGATTGTGTTTGACGTTTCTTGTATAAAATTGCGGAGCAAATTCGTAGTTCGCCTTGATAACTAAAATAAATATACAAACATAAATTAACAAATAGGTATTAGGAGTATTAGTAAATAGTTAGCTGTTAGTAGTAGGAAGTATCGTAAGATTAGGCTACGGACTCAGATGCCACTGGTTCAGGACACAAGTAGAAAATTGCGTTCTTGGACGGCCGGAGCCAGAAAAGCGGGAGGGTTAAGTAGGACTCCACCGCCAAGTCCTCTACAGGGTCACAGTCCCAATAGCGCAGAAATGGGGGGCGACGGAAAGCCCAAGGACGAGAGCTGGGACGAAGACGTGCAGCAAGTAAATATTCCGTCGGAGATAGCCTCGGCGGTGAACGTAGCATTGGCACAAGGACAGGAGACGTATCGTGTTTCTATGGCAGAGACTGTAAGCCGAACCCTACAGGAAGAGATCAGGAAGGGATTCATGGAGATGATGAGGTCCATTAATGAAATTACGCAGCCCTTGAAGCAAAACGCCGACGCCATCCAGACCCTAATTCGGAATCAAGAGGTAAAAGGACAGACGCTAACCACCGAAAAAGACGCCAATCAAGCTGCAAGTCGAGGAGCCATTCCTAAACGGTCCCTCGCGCAAACTCGGGAATTTACTCTCAGTGCAACGCCACCACCGCCCCGCAAACCGCCGCGAGGAAAAGACGCGGTGGACCAGTCTAAGCATGGGGAAAGGAATCGTGGGTATAGGAGTGAGAGCGAAGATCCACCGATCAGACAGGACCGAGGCGGTAACAGCGAACACTCGGACAGAGTAAACCGGTGGGGCAGAGTTGAGAAATGGGAGATCTACTTCGACGGCGACCCAAACAAGATGACGGTCGAGGATTTCGTGTTCCGAGTCGAGTTCCTTAAGAAACAATGTAGGTGCTCCTGGGACGAAGTGCTTAACAATTTCTACCACTTAGTGAGAGGGCAAGCCTCTGAATGGTATTGGCAACACGTACGCGAAAATCCCCCAGAGATCTGGGACGATCTTAAAGAAGAATTGCTTACTCGTTTTCGTGGGATAGGAGGAGAATTTGAACGCATGAGGGCGCTTTATGAACGGAGGCAGCAGCCGGGGGAAAGGGTCGAAGATTATTTCCGAGCGATGCGAAGGCTGGGAGCTAGGTTGGACAATCCTATGTCCGAGTCAAAAATGGTCCGCGTACTCAAGAAGGGTCTATGCGAAGATATTGCGCGCTACGTATACGCGCTACGAGTCCACAGTGTTGAAGCGTTACGGGTAGAATGTCTGGAGGTGGAGGCCAATTTTGGTAGGCGAGAGACGCGCTCGACGTACCGATCCACGAGCAAATTCCCAACCAATGGTCGAGTAAACGAAATAGCGGCAGACCCCGAGGAGAGAAACGAAGTGATGCCAGTGGAGGAGGCGCGGTTATCGTCCAAGACCAAGCTGGTTTGCTGGAATTGCGGTCAACAAGACCATGGATTCCGCGATTGTCTCGCCAAGGAACGGCGAATATTTTGCTTTCGATGCGGCAAACCCGACGTGTTTAGCCCAACTTGCCCCAATTGTGCGGAAAACGCGAGATCGAGCGCAGCCAAAGCGGGAGAGCCGCGCTCGTTGATGGCACCCGCGCGGAAATAGCAGAAGATCCTACAAATCGAAACATAAACAGTAAAAATAATAAAGAAAACCTTAAAAATAAGAATAATGTTAGGTTCTTACCGGCCGAGGAGAGGATGAGGGCATATTTGGCTACTCGAAACAGGATATTCTCTGAACTTCAAGTCGAGGGGATGAGGAAGGTCACGCGGAGAATAAAGAAAGCCAGAGAGAGATTTCGGAGAAGACGTCAAACCAGGAAGCAAGTAGCAGAGGCCATTTGTCGAAGCACAAAAGCCGATCCACGACCCTTCGCCGAAGTGACAATTCAAGGCAAGACCCTCCGTGGGCTTCTGGACACGGGAGCTTCGGTCAGCGTTTTGGGCCGGAACAGCAGAGAGGTGGTGAATGAGCTGCAGATAGAGATGGCAAAATACGGGTCTTTAGTAGAACTGCCAGTCGTGTACAAAGGAACATCTAAGCAAATCTTGTTTTATGTATGTCCTGGCCTGGAGCAAGAATTGTACCTAGGCGTAGATTTTTGGCGAGCATTCGACTTGGCTCCAACAGTCCTAGGTTCGGAGAAGGAAGGGTCCTCAGCTCAGATAGTAGAGGAAGTGTTAACTAGGCGGATTGAGCATTACTTCGAGGCTGACGAAGAGTGGCAAAGGCCACAAGTGGAGCCATGGGAACTGGAAATAGAAGAGAAGGAGCAGTTAGAAATGGTAAAACAGGAGTTTTTGTCATTTGAGAAGGTGGGATTAGGAAAGACCTCGCTCGAGACTCATACGATTCAGCTAGTGGAGGATGCAGAGCCAGTTAAAGATCGACATTATCCGTTATCACCCGCTATGCAGGATTTGGTGTGGGCAGAGGTGGATTTAATGCTGTCGTTAGGAGTTATTGAGGTCAGCGATAGTCCCTGGAGCAATCGCACCACAGTAGTGCGTCGGCCAGATAAAAATCGCTTTTGCCTTGATGCCCGAAAGCTAAATAAGCGGACGGTCAAGGATGCATATCCTTTGCCGAGCATAGACGGAATCATAGCCCGGATCGACCAAACGCATTACATTTCGAGTGTGGATCTTAAGTTTGCTTATTGGCAGATCGAGATGGATGAAGCCAGCAAGCAGTGCACCGCCTTTTCCGTGGCCGGGAGGCCTTTGTATCAATTCGTTATGATGCCCTTCGGTTTGTGCAATGCCTCGCAGAGACTATGCCGACTGATGGACAAAGTCATTCCGTCCGAGCTGCGCGCAAATGTCTTCGTTTATTTAGACGATTTGCTGGTCATCTCCGCGGATTTCCAGACGCATTTGAAGCTTTTGAGACAGGTGGCGCACCATCTAAAAGAAGCAAATTTAACAATAGGGTTGAAGAAATCCAGTTTCTGTTTTAAACAGCTGAAATACTTGGGTTTTATTGTAGGCGGCGGGACCCTCCGCATGGATCCTGACCGGGTATCCGCCATTCTTAAAATTGCTACTCCTAAATCCGTTCGAGAATTGAGAAGTTTCCTGGGGACGGCAGGATGGTACCGGCGTTTTATCCGGAATTTCGCGTCATTATCCGTGCCTTTGACAGACGCACTCAAAAAGACAGCGGGAGGGAAGTTCTCCTTATCCGAGGAGGCAGTTCAGGCGGTGCAAATGCTCAAGGAGGCTTTGACCCGGGCCCCAGTGTTGGTACACGCCGACTTCAAACGGCATTTCTATGTCCAGTGCGACGCGTCGCATGCTGGAGTGGGAGCTGTATTGTTCCAGCGGGATGACTCACTGGGCGAACGACCGATAGCCTTCTTTTCCGCCAAACTGAACCGTCACCAACTCAATTATTCAGTCACGGAAAAGGAATGCCTAGCGGCCATCATGGCAGTCCAAAAATTCCGACCGTACATAGAGTTGATGCCCTTCACGGTGATCACCGACCACGCCAGTCTGAAGTGGCTGATGTCCCTCAAAGACTTGAGTGGACGATTGGCGAGATGGTCGCTGCAGCTGCAGGGGTTCGACTTTCAAATCGAGCACCGAAAGGGCGCCGACAACATAGTCGCCGATACGTTGTCACGTTATGTGGAGGAGCTTGAGATGGATCCGCAAAAGATGATGGGTTTCCAAACGACGGAATTCGAGTCCGAGGAGTATAGCAAGCTGAGGGAAGAAATAAAAGAAAATGCAAAGTTATTACCAGATTTACGTGTTGAGGGTCGGGCGATTTATAAAAAGATGGGATTCGAACGTCTCGAGGATCAAGTCGAAGGAACAGTTTGGAAATTGTGGGTGCCTAGTTCGCTGACGGCAGGCTTAATCGAACAAGCACATGTTGATGCCAAGGCTGCGCATGGTGGCATGGCAAAGACGCTTCACCTGCTCAGAAGACTCTTTTATTGGCCAAATATGTCCATACAAGTTCGAGATTACGTTCGGCGATGTCTGCGATGCAAAGAGGCGAAGGCACCAAACTACCGTATGCAGGTGGAGATAGGCCAAGAAGTAGTAACCGAACGGCCCTTCCAAAAGTTATACATAGATTTCTTGGGCAAGTATCCTCGATCGAGGAGAGGACAGGCTTGGGTTTTTGTGGTGGTCGACCACTTTTCGAAGTTTACCTTTCTTAAGTCCATGCCAGAAGCCAAGTCCAGCAAGGTGGTAGAGTTCCTAGTGCACGAAATATTTTATAAGTTCGGAGTCCCGGAGACGATTCATTCTGACAATGGAAAACAATTTACTTCTCGAAAATTCGTGGAAATGGTGGAGGCGTTTGGGATCGACCACATAAGAACGGCGGTGTATTCGCCCCAGAGCAATGCGGCGGAACGGGTAAATCGCACCGTGCTGGCGGCCATTCGGACTTATTTGGAACAAGACCATCGGGATTGGGACGCGTATTTGCCTGAGATAGAGGTGGCCATTCGCAACGCCATCCATGAGGCCACAGGCGTGACACCATTCTTCGCCGTATTCGGTCATCATATGTATCTAAATGGGGCCAGTTACAAATTGGCACGCAAGCTGAGATCCTTGACAGATCATGAGGTGGCCACCATGGAGACTCGAGGGAAGCGTCAAATGATCCGAGAGATGATTACCGGTAAACTCCACCAAGCATTCGATCAGAGTCGACAGAGATATAACAAACGGGCGAGAAGATTTTATGCGAAGCCAGGCCAGGAGATCTTTCGTCGGAACTTTGCACTGAGCAATTTCGCAAACAATTTTAATGCCAAGTTCGCCCCAAAATTTTTGCGCTGTCGGGTGGTGCGTCCTGTAGGGAACAACGCTTATGATTTAGAAGATTTGGCGGGGAAGGGTATAGGAGTGTTCCACGCCAAGGATTTGAGACTGTAAGAAAATAGGCAAAACTTAGTTCAGAGCAGACAAGATTTATATAAATGATAAACATATGTACATACCTACGTGTTCACCTATTTGCCTGCACACATACTAACAAACATCTGTAGATGAGAAAATGGAGGGCGAGAAACTTACCAAGACGCCTAGGGGCAAACGCGTGGGAGTGACCCTACGTTGAGCGCGGCGATATCCAGGAGATTTCTTTGGTAGAGGGCCGGCCGTATGACCGCTGGGGCAGTTCTGGGTTTGTTTTGGTTGTGGCGGAGTCGGTAGAATGCCTGCGAATATTTTTGTTGGTGTCGCGACGCTTCCCAGAAATTTTCGCACGGTGTTGCATTCGGCCGTTATCGATAGGTTTGTCGAAAGGCGCCAAACTTAAATTGGGATAGATTGAGGAGAGTTGGCAGCCCACCGCAATGATCGTAAGAAGGGGAAATGGGATCCACAGGCAAAAAGGGGGTCGCGGGGGGATGCATTACATGAACTGGAGCAGACTCTCTGTAACTCCCGTTCTCAGCAAAGTAGGCCATGGCCTTCGACTAGGGCATCGCCCTTGAAACGGTTGGAAGCGGCACAACGGCGTGAGGCCGAGGGTATAAGAAGGGGTGTAGGGCCAGGCAAAGAAAAAATATTCCACTCTAGCCGGCGGCAGACGGACGACACCCAGTCCCACAAAAAAAGATCTTTAAGTTTGAATTTAAGAGGTTAAAGGCGTAAAACTTTTTTATTAATTTCAAATTGTATATGTGCTTTAAATTGATCGAAAAGTGAGTAGAAGTGAAGATTAGATTTCGCAAAAAGGAAATAAATGTGTGTGTGCTTTAGGAACAAGAAGGCCAGTCGGTCGGACCACGGACCAACCAAATCCCTTGGGCCAAAGCAACCATTCTGGCATATTGAAAGCCTATCCCAGCGGCCGAAGGAAGATTTTGTGGGATACTCCCGGGTCCATGATAGCCGCCGCCGGAAAATAAAGAAATCCAGAGTGAGTTTGTTCCGCTAAGGGCGGCATAGCCTCGAAGGCCGGGCGTAGATACGGCCGCTTGTACCTTCTCGGGCCAAGAACGTCCTTCCGGTCCATTTCGGTGGTCCCTCTCGGCTAATCCCTGCTCCTGAAGACGGCTGAAACGAAGAGAAAGAGTGAGAAAGGATCGGAGAAAGACGAGAGTCTCTCTGTCACGAGACTTATTCATCCCGTGAACTATCAGCTTCAAGGCTGACCGGTGCAGGCCAACGGAGAAGGCCCAGCCTATTTTCCTTAAGTTTTGTGGCCCCACTTTATTTTTTTGGCGGTTGCGCCGGCCCGTCTTACACCATATATTTGCGTATAGTTATGTATGCCACCTTTTGTAGAGTTTAAGCCTTTAGATTAAGTAGGTTAATTACCCCATTTGTGAAGGCGCCGTTGCGCGAGCCCAGATCAGTGAGAGTACAGCAGATCTGGAAAGAGAGACATTTTGAAATTTAAAGTTGGGGCAGATTTACAAACACCACTCATATTTCCCAAGTTTTTTTTTGTTGGCCATTGTCCTTTTATCCGTCCATAATTGAAGCTTCAATAGGATAGGTAGGGGGAGTGCAAATTAAAGTGGATAAATAAATAGAATCGATAAAGGTGGAGTGTTTGTAGGTATCGTCCTTGCAATCTCAGATTCCAGAGAATTGTGCTGCCATCGCATCTTAGCTCGTCGAGTGACCTGAAAAAAAAAAAGAAGGAGATAAAAGAAAAGAAAAATTTAATTAATCTGTTAAAATATCCATGTATCTTTAGGTGTTTAAAGAGAATATTAATTTTAGGCATGTCTATAGTCCAGAAGAATTTTGTATATTAAAAGTGTAAGCGTTTATTGAAATGTTTGTGTAAGTACTTACTAAAGGGGGGAGAAGGAATTGCAGGGATTATGGAATAAGCCGATCCTGGGTCATAGCTGGGTGGCCAGAGCGAAGTCGAACTATTTTTGGCCACAGGAAGGGTGGGCGCGCGGAGGCAGAACATCAAGGCCTCGAATCCCGCGGTGTCCGTGCTAAATTGTAGTGCTCATCCGTTCTTTGAGTTTGAATAGCCGTTAGATGGGTATGGGAGTGGCAGAGATGCGTCCCCTGAAGGTGGATTGTGCGACCTGCGGGCATTGGGAGGTATCCGGCCCTGAGTGGGAAGAGCTAGCCGGCCTCGCCCAAAGAAACCAACCAGGCCATATCCAAATCCAAAAAGGGGATGGTATGGAGAAACCTTTGTAGTTTGGTGAATTAAATTTCTCAAGGCCCAGCTTATCACATGTAATATGTCTGTCCCACTCGCGTGAATCATCTTTAAGATACGATCATATGGCTGCGATTAGAGAGCGATTAACCCTTTCAGCTGCATTCAATTGAGGGGAGTAAGGAAGAGCTGTGTACATATGTTTTTATGTCTATAAAGATGTCAACCAGGAATTAAAACCATTAGCCTTACTTTGTGGAACCATTATCGCTGACGATAATTTCGGGCATTCCATATACGAAAAATATGTGGTTTTTTGCAAAAACTGTTGAATGACATCAGAAGTGAATTTTTTTTAAGGACATAACCAGTGATATTTGGAAAAGTGGTCTAAGACAATTAACAAACCAATATGTCCTGCTTACTTCTGGGATAAGGGCCTAAAATATCAATGTACAACCTCTGAAAAGGTCTTACAGAGGTCGCTGGGTTTCCCATTGGTGGTTTTAGAGTTCTATTGGGGGCTTTCGTGGCTTAACACACTTCGCATTCTTGAATATAATTGCCCACTTGCGTAACTAAGCCACGCCAATAGAATTGTCGACGTATCAAGTCCAAAGTTTGGCAATGCCGCCATGTGCCGCTTTTACTGAGTTATGCGCTTGCCTAATGACGTCAGCAGTCAAACTTTGTGGTATCCCCAATTTCTGCTGTGCCATCATCATGCTGCGTTCGCATATACATAAAATTGTCAATTACTCGAATATCGTTTATCTTTAAGTTGACCGTACTCTTCTTCCTCAAAGCATTTGCAATTTAAGTCAACCAGTGGGCCTAATTCTTCTAAGAATAACACTTTGTCTGTGAACATGCGTGAGAGAGCATCTGGCACAATGTTGTCTCGTCTTTTGCGTTGTCACACACTGAACTTGTATCCCTGAAGTCGCATTGCCCACCTGGCTAATCGGCCCTTAAGATTTGCTTGCTTCATTAACCACACTAAGCTTGCATGGTCTGTTATAAGTTCAAAATCGTGCAGCTCTAAATAGCCACGAAAACGTTCAATGGCTTTGAGAGCTGCGAAGCACTCTCTCACAGTCACACTGTAGTTTCTTTGAGCGGAATTAAGTTTCTTGGACATAAAAGCCACAGGTCTTCTTCACCATTTTCTGATATTTGAACCAGAACAGCTCCTATGCCACAATCTCTCGCATCACAATGAATGTAAAATTTCTGAGTGAAATCATGCGTTCTGAAGAACGGGAGCTGCCGTGAGGCTATGTTTGAACTTTTCCATAGCTTATTGTGCAGCTTCCGTCCAAACGAAATTCTTTTTTGGTGACAAAAGTTCAGTTATAGGACTAGCAATATCTGAAAAATTCTTAATAAATCGTCCATACCAGCCTGCGAGGTCTAAAAATCCTCGTACTTGCTTCAATGTTCTCGGCGATGGCCATTGCATGATCGACTCGATAACCCAAATATCGGACTTCTGTGACACAAAACTTACTCTTTGCCACGTTCAGAGTTAAGTTTGCTCGACGAAATTCTTCTGTGAGTCTTAGCAAAACTGAGAGGTGTGATTCAAAATCTGCAGATACTACACAAAAGTCGTCTAAATATCCAAGGACACAGTACTTGAGATCTGCCGGGATAAGGTCGTCCATAAGTCGACACATTGTTTGTGGCATTGTTACAAACTGGAATTGTGAAGGCTGTGATAGCTTTCGATTCTTCCGTTAAGGCTAGTTGCTAAAAGGCGTCTTTGAGGTCAATTTTTGATATTATGTGTGCTTCCGGCAATCTTGCAAAGATTCCTTCCACACTTGGTAACGGGTAAGCATCTTTTTTTGTGAACTCATTGATTTTTCTCGCGTCGAGGCAGAGTCTCACTTTTTCAGGTTTAATCACCATGCGCATTAAGAACTCCATGCGCTAGTAGAGCGTTCGATAACACCTAATGATAACATTCTATCAATCTCTTTGAACAGCAGCTTTTCAACAGCAGGTGACACTGGATAGAAGCGTTGATTCACAGGTTGAGCATTTCCCACATCAATTGTGTGTGTGATTAATGGTGTCCTGCCAAGACCTTGTCTTTCAGAATTTGGAAAGAGGTCGATGACTGAGTTAAGTTGATTTCGCTGTTCATTCGTTAAAGGAAAAGACTGGTCATTTTCTAGTTGATCAAAACTCTTTGTATTTTTTCTATTGAAACTGAGTAAATTCGCCACCTAAACAGCTGATATTGGCACCAGTGTCGAAAAGCCATGTTCTACAAAATCTAGAAACGATACTTGCGCGTAAAAACGACCATCGTTTGCATCGTTAACTAAGGCTGAAACTAAGAGCTTATTTGTTGTGTTCAATGTATGGGTTGCAATGGCCGTTTTCTCTCTTCCAAAATAAAAACTCACATTTTATTTTTTCCTTTTTGTTAATTCCTCCACGCTCTGATGCCACATTTTACTCATCTCACCTTTCTGCCAACGAGTCGGTCTCTGTATTGCTATCAAACAGTGACCATTTGGCTGTTCTTGGAGATTTCAACTTGCCGAAAGTAATGTGGTCCACGAATGACGAATCTAATGCACTTTTTCCATCGAAATCCCATGATTTTATCGATGGACTTTATGAGTTGTCGTTGTCACAAGTCAATCCTATTCGGAACTCGACAAACAGAGCTCTTGATTTAATCTTTCTGTTGGATCCTCCCGGCAATGTTGCATCTAGAATCGACCCATTGGTGTTTCCTGAGGACCCCTTTCATCCTACAGTTGAACTTACTATCGATTTGCCTTCTTGTGTGTGCTCTGCTTCTGGAAATTCGACGGCTAAAACACGCTGTTTTCAAAAAGCAGATTTTTTGAAACTCAGTGATTTAATTTTTGAAACCGATTGGTCTCAATTGTACAATTGTACAGATATTGATGTCGCCATAAAACTTTTTTATGAAACCTTGTATTCGCTTTTTGATGTTTGTGTTCCACTTGAGCTCCCTCGCTGTTCAGATAGGCAGCCTTGGTTCACAAGAGAACCAAATAATTTAAAAAACAAGAAGTCAAGGTATTTCAAAAAATATAAGATTTCGAAAAAATCATCTGATTTTTCTAAATATGTTGATGTTCGTTCTAGATTCAAGTGCTTAATGCACAATGTTATAAAGACTATCTTAACCTTTGCAGGCTGCAATTCTCGCAAAATCCTAAGCAGTTTTATTCGTTTGTTAATTCTAAACGAAAATCTTCCACTATTCCCTCATCTGTGCGTTATGGTAATATGAAAGCGAACACCGATCAGGCCATAGCCGATCTATTTGCGGAGTTTTTACGTCAACCTACTCGTCCACAAGCTTTTCTGCTAATCAACCATACCCTTATCGGCTGAATAAGTCTAATTGTATTTTTAGCCCTGTTATAACTGAAAGCTCACTCCTTTGTGATCTTAACTCTGTAAAACCTGTCTATGCACCTCCGGAACCCGACGGAGTATTTCCTGGTTGTGTACTTAGGTTTTGCGCTGATGCACTTTGTAAGCCTATTCATAAATTATTTGAATTGTCTCTGTTATTATCCACTTTCCTATGTTATGGAAGGAATCTTTTATCATTCCTCTCCATAAAAAGGTAATAAGTCTGATGTTGAGAATTATAGAGGTATTTCAAAGTTGTCTGCAATTCCGAAAGCTTTTGAGAGAATTATGACATCTCAATTGCAGCATTTATGCAGTTCCATTATTTCACCCTATCAACACGGCTTTGTGAAGCGTCGATCCACCACAACTAACTTATTAGAGCTTACATCATTAGTGATCAAAGGATTCTTATGTAATATGCAGACTGACGTGATTTATACTGATTTTAGTAAGGCTTTTGACTCTGTCAATCACTCCTTGCTGCTTCACAAACTTAGTTTAATTGGTTTTCCAACTAACCTTCTTATTTGGATCTCTGATTATTTAAGTTCTAGAACACAAAAGTTCTTTTCTGTAATTCGTATTCCCAACCAATCCAGGTTACCTCTGGTGTACCCCAAGGTAGTCACTTGGGTCCATTGCTTTTTACACTCTTCATAAATGATCTCCCGTCAGTCTTGACTAACTCTCGTGTGCTTATGTACGCCGATGATGTGAAACTATGTTTAACATATAATGATTTGGTTTCCCGCTTTAATTTGCAAGCTGACTTGGATGCATTTCAGTCTTGGTGTAAAGATAATCTGTTAAACCTAAACAGTTCCAAGTGTAAGGTTATGACATTTTACAGAAGCTCACCACAATTCTGTTCTTATTTGATAAATAATGTCCCACTAGAGTGTTTGAATGATACAGTCAATGAAGTAAATGATCTTGGTGTAATCCTTGATCACCGACTTAAATTTGACTCCCATATATCGGCTACTGTTTGTAAGGCCAGGAGTATTCTTGGGTTTATTAAGCGCTGGTCGAAAGAATTTGACGATCCATATACAACGAAAATTTTGTACATTTCTCTTGTCCGTCCCATACTCGAGTACGGATCCTGTGTGTGGTCTCCGCAATATTCGACCCATCAAGATAGAATTGAATCTGTGCAAAAGCAGTTTTTATTGTTTGCTCTTCGTGGCTTAAACTGGAATCCTGAGGTCCGTTTACCATCATACTCTAGTAGGCTACTTTTGATTAACGTTCCCTCCCTCATCAACCGTAGAGTTATGCTTGGTGTAATATTTATACATAGATTGATTAATGGTGAAATCGACTCATCTGAGTTGGTTGGCCAAATTAACCTCAACGTTCCTATTAGACCGACTCGCAATTTTATACCCCTATCACTAAATCGTTGTACCACTAACTATGCTTTGCATGAACCGTTTCGTATTCTCTGTGCTGATTACAATAAACTCTACCGTGTAATCAGCTCGGCAGCTTCTCTTCCTGCTTTAAAAACATCTATTTTAACATATTTAACCCGTAGTTGATATTACTTTATGTTTTTCCTCCGCGATTACGTGTCACAAGTTAGTGTCTCCGCCTCTCGGTCGGTTCGGTTCTATTTTATGTTACTATTTTGTCTAGGGTTCGCGCGTAACAAGCCGTGGCTTGGTGTCGCATGGGCCACTTGAACGTACTGCGCATTGTACGTCAACGTCCATATATTTTCGAAGGGGTGTGCGAGTACGATGTATGTAACATACTACTAGCCTTAATAAAAGAAAAAATTGTTTCACTCCACGATATTAACAGCAGAAAATCACTTTTCCAATTTAGAGAAATAGAAATAGGAAACAACTCTGGTGATTTAGACAACAGTAGGCTTCATTTTAATTTAAATATGACAGCTAGTGAAATATTTTGTTTTGTCCATTTTTATACTCTGTACCGAAGGTACATAGAGTATAATAAGTTTGTGCAAAAGTATGTAACAGGGAGAAGGAATCATTTTCGACCCTATAAAGTATATATATTCTTGATCAGCATCAACAGCCGAGTCGATATAGCCATGTCCGTCTGTCCGTCCGTATGAACAAACAGATCTCAGAGATGGTAAGAGATAGAGGTTTGGCGTGTATGGGACAAATGCTTCTTATACTTGCAGGCAGATCAAGTTTATTTTAAATTTTTGCCACGCCCCCTCCCGCCCCCGCAAATTGGAAAAAACGTCATATCTTCCACAGTTTTGTAGATAGAGGGTTTGTTCCTTCTAGAGATAGTTAGTCATTAGCAATATGTATAAATTTGCTGGAGATTTAATTCCTGAAAATAATGAGCATTGGTTAATTTTAACAACTTTGTTGCAAATTATTCAAGCTATTTCGAAATCTTCCTTTAAAATTGAAGAATAAGATCATTTAGAGCATTTAATTTCGCAACATCACTTAATGTATTGTAAGCTGTATGGGTCTTTGAAACCAAAGCACAACTTTATGGTGCACTATGCTGCTGCCATTAGAAAATGTGGTCCTCTTAAATTTTTGTGGAGCAAGCGTTTTAAGGGAAAACATAGATTCGCAAAAATGTACTTTAATAATATAACATCTAGAGTTAACCCTTCCCGCTCTATTGCCATTAAGGCAGGAATGACATTTTCTAACTTTTTAATGAATCATGAAAATGGATTTGAACCAATTCTACATTTTGATGTGAACAAACGATTATATTTAAACCAAATGCATGAATTTGATAATATTGATTTTGAAAAATGTAAATGTACTGAAGAAATATATGATAAGGGAACTAATATATAACTAACTATTATTTAGCATCTGTATTAAATTATGTATGTATTAAATTACACAGAATTAATTACTTTATTATTGAAGATGAAAATGTGTACATATTAAGTTTTTCAGTTGAAGTAAGAGGATTTGATAAACATTTGCAAGCCTATGAAGTTGGATTACCGAATAGGACTCCAGAATTAAAAAAATCGATTATTTTATAAGTTATCCTTTTCATATATATCCTATGAACAATGGAAAAATGTATTTTAGATTTAAGTACCTGTTTTATTTTTATACCCTTGGAGAGGGTATATTAAAATTGTCCGGATGTTTGTAACGCATAGAAGGAAGCATCTCCGACCACATAAAGTATATATATTCTTGATCAGCATGACGAGCTGAGTTGATATAGCCATGTCCGTCTGTCCGTCCGTCCGTGCGTCCGTCTGTCCGTCTGTTTCTATGCTATCTCCTCCGTCAGTTTTAAAGCTATCCTAACCAAACTTTGCACGAAGTCTTTTGGTATAAATACGCTGCACATTTGTCGGAACCGGCCGAATCGGATGACTATAGCATATAGCTGCCATTGGAACGATCGGTTGGAAAAGTAGTTTTAGTGAGAAAAACTTTTTTGTTTTCGATGCTATCGCTCCCAACCCTCGTAGTTATAAGTTTTCTATGATTTCACAAAATTTCACAGATATTTATCAAAATCGGACAACTGTATAGTATAGCTGCCATACTAAAGATAGGTCTGAAAAAAAGTCTTAGTGAGAAAAACTTTTTTGTTTTCAATGCTATCGCTCCCAACTCTCGGATTTATAAGTTTTTTTATGATTTCACATAATTTCATCGAGATTTATCAAAATCGGACAACTATATAGTATAGCTGCCATACAAAAGATAGATCTGATAAAAAGTCTTAGTAAGAAAAGTTTTTTGTTTTCAATGCTATCGCTCCCAAACTTTGTACAGATCAATAATATATACTGCCACACAATTCTGTCTGCCATAGGAACGATTGGTCCAAAATGTAGTTCTAGTGAGATGAACTTTTTTGATGAATATATCGTATAGCCATATATCAAACTGGCAGCTTATATCATGCTCCAAGGGTATATAAACTTCGGTACAGCCGAAGTTAGCTTTCCTCTATTTTTATGTATAATTTAAAACAATTCAATAAAATCAAAACATTGAAAAATGAGTAAAAAATGATGAATCCATAAATGTACAACAATAAGCCCATGATGTTTCCAAAATGAGACCGATTTGTTCCTGAAATGAGCCCGAAATGTTCCAAAATTATAACCAAAATGTTCCAAAAAATGAACCAAATATGTTCCAAAAATGAGCCCAATGTGTTACAGGAATGAGACCGCGATGTTCCCAAAATAAGACCCAGATGTTCCAAAAATATTCCCAAAATGTTTCCAAAATTAGCCCAAAGTGGTCTTAAAACGTTACCAAAATGTTTCTAAGAGAAGACCAAAAGTTTGCAAAACGACACCAAATGTTTCCAAGCTGAGCACAAAATGTTATTAATATGACACCGAAACGTTGATGAAAATCGAACACCGGGCTTACATATTGCGTTCATGAAACGACACCACTGTTCACGGTTCAAGAAAAAGCGGGATTACTCTACTTTTGTCAACGAATGGGCTTGATTTCGGTAGATTTAGAACGAATTTTTTTCTGAGTGCAGAGGGCTGCTCACAATCAGGCAAACCTGCCCAAGTGACTATGTGCTCAACAAAGTGAACACCCTATATGTTATACTTGAAGGTAAAATTTAAAATTTGCTCTACACATTCCGCAAAGTTATTGAATGTTTATTATTGAGCGGTTTGTGCATAAACTTTTAAACCCCTTTTTCAATTTTACCTCCAAACCAGGGACTCAAACCGAAATGAATTTCCGTTTCGGTCAAGGCATTTATATTGGCCTCAAGCTTTTACCTGTACAGCAATCGGACAAGCAACCTATTCCCGTTTTCCATAAACTAATAATAAAATAAATAACCGCAATCAAAATCGAACGAGTTAGAAACCGCAAACGATTCGTTGAAAAAATTTGTTCAAAAAATTTTATGTATACAGTCTGTGTTTACGGAACCGGTAATGAAATTTAGATTTTAATTAATTTTCTAAATTTTGCGCTTTTTTTGGAGCCATAATGTGGCAATTCGCAATTCTCATTCCGCCAAAGTCTTTCTATTAGGGTTTTCACCAGCCCGCGTAAAACCGTAAAGCAAAAGTCGTATGTAAAAGTTTACACAACTTCTTTATGTTTAAAGAATCAGCGTAAAAGTGTAAAACGTGTAAGCATTAGAAGTGTTGTAAAATTATTTAAAGCATGGACAATAATACTTGATATCACGCCATTTTGAGATTTTTTTCTTAAAAATATGCGGTCAACCCTACAATAATTATAATTTTTTGGCGGTTTAACTGCATCTGGCCATTAAATATATTGAAAAATCTTCCTAAAAATAGCTCCTTACACTCTGCCTGTAACAACACCTAGAGAGCCGTCATTACCTACTGTAAACATAGATGTAGTTTTCCTTATTGATGCAGCTTCTGCAAACTACCCCAAACAGAAAAGCGCTACCTGAAACTAATGTTCTATTTGGAATCGAAATGCAGTCGACATAAAGCATGGGGCCGCACGGACCCATTGGTCATTGAAAAATGGTAGCACATTGGTTCTAGAGCTGGAGAAACATCGATGTCTACGAACATCGATGTTTATTTAAAATCGATGTTTATTTAAATTTTATTGAGATGTAACTTACTAAAGCACTTTCTTGCTTGAGATTGAATGGAGAATATACAGGGTTGCCCATATTCAACGGACCCATGTTTTTTTTTTTAAAATCAAAGAAAAAAATAAAAAATTTGGCGGTTGGCAATCTTAATCATTTAATTTGTTCCAAGTAGATTTGTTTACATCAATTTTTGAATATGATATCTCTCAAATGGCCGCCTCTGGCGTTGATGGCGTATTGTGCCCTTTTTGCAGCATTTTCCATCGATTTCGCCAACATTTCGGCCGGAATAGCGGCTATTTCTTCACGAATGTTGTCCTTGAGCTCTTCTACGGTCCTTGGCTTGTTAACGTAAACCTTTGACTTCAAATATCCCCACAAGAAGAAGTCAGGCGGCGTCAAATCGGGCGAACGCGGTGGCCAGTCCAAATCACCACTTTTCGACATCAAACGGCCCGGAAACAATTTCTTCAGAAAATCGATTGTTATGCGACTTGTGTGCGGTGGAGCACCGTCTTGTTGAAACCAGAACTGCCTCATACGCTTTCGACGAATAATTGGCATCACAGAATTGGTCATCATGTCGCGATAACGCTCCTGGTTGATGGTAACAGCATGTCCATTTTCATTTTGGAAGAAAAACGGCCCAATGACCGTTTTCGCACTAACGCCGCACCAAACTGTGACTTTTTCGTCATGAAGAGGCACTTCTTGAATCTCCTCAGGATTTTCAGTGGCGTAAATACGGCAATTTTGCTTATTTACGGTCCCATTCAATGTGAAATGGGCTTAATTTTTAATTTTTTAAAAGCACGTTGAGTTTTCACAATTGACTTGTTCTGTTGAATGTAAATTTCAACTATTTTAGAGCGCTCGCGTGGCGTGTATCGTCCATGGTAAAAATCTGCTTGGACTGACGCTTCAAACGCGGTATGTCATTAAGCGATCTGACATCTCTGTCAAAAGTTATGGCGTTGCCAGATGGGTCCGTCGAATATGGGCAACCCTGTATATATGATATATATAAATTTGATTATAAGACCAATGTGCCTTCTAGGGTTCTAGATCAAATATTTCTTTTTAAGTATTCTTAAAATTATTTAAATTTTTATAAAGGAACATTCAACGCTCCCAATTCTTTGGCTTTAAGGTCTGACAGGGTCTGTCCGTCTTTGGTGTTGCCGGAATACAAAAATATTTTTTAGCCACTTCTTTTAGTGTGCTCAGACAGCTTGGACACACTAAAGTTCACTTCCCATTTTTGTGTTTCGCTGCATCTCGCATATAAGTATGATAATTTGTGAAATAGTTGCATCTTTTCTCCCAGAAATTTGCAAAGTGGCACCCTTTTCTAAGAGGTAAGGATTTCTGACATTTCTTGTAAAGTTTCTGTTTGGAGGCTTTTGGAGTTGCATAGAGTTTGGAGTAAAATTGTGGATAAATGGTCAAACAGAAGAAAAATTCGCTTTATTGTTAAATATAAACTATTCCACCGGGATGCGACTTCTCGAATAATGCTATAAAAATTTTTTGTAGTTTGGACTGTTTTAGTTATTCACAATTCGCTAGCATATGAAAGATTTCTTGAACTAAAAGAGGGAGTGTGTGTTCAAATCATGGAAAATTTGTGAGTTTCGATAAATCGCACTTTTTTTGGTTATAGCATTTAAATGGATATTCATACATAATAGGGTTTGGTTCAATCACATTTTTTTTTGATAGTTGCATATTGACAGAACCGCAAATTGGTCACCTTACCCTTGTTTATGTAGGGTTGCAAAAACATCGATTGTGAAAGAAAATCATCGATGTTTGCAGCTTAGATAAAAACATCGATGCATCGATGTTACCATCGATGTTTCTCCAGCTCTAATTGGTTCGCCAGTTGACTCATTTGGGCACACAGAACTTGGTTCCTCACCGCCAGCATGCAATTGCAGTAAGATTCTCCATAAGATCGTTTACGACTTCACCTTTTTGTATTAATTTTTCTTCATGCTTCTATTTAGGTTGATTTGTACACCTACAATTAATGCTTTAAAAAAACGTATTGAACTTCACAGCTGATTTACACCAAAAATTACGAGGGTAATCCTTTTAGGGACGCTCAATAGCTGCGTCGCGTAAATTTACACAATTACTTTTTTACGCGGGCTGGTGAACACCCTATATGTTTTGTGCGTGGGAGTGAGTTTGTGAAATAAATCGCTCTGGACTTTTGTTAATTCTTGTTGATCCTTGTTGGTCTTTCTACCTCAAAAACACTGTAAAATAATTTTATGAAACCTCTCTTTTTACTATTACTCAGTCTGCCCCGAGTTTTAAACATTTTTTAGACGGTGAAAGGCAACCTAAAATTTTAATATTTCGATTTAGCTTCATGATAAAAATAGAGACGCAGTTAATTGACATGTGTTGCAATTCATTTTGAACTAAGAATTGTTTAAAAAATTGAAAATTTTTTGCCAAAGATACTTCAAATGTTATATATATACTATGAAATAAATCCAAGATTTATCACATATCTAAAAAAATCACTCAAAATATGCCCTTTTTCGCTTGATACAATATACACAACCAAAAAAAACTTCGGGCACATATTCAAGAATACGCCCTGAAAAGCTCGGCTCAATCGTGGGAACAGTTTTTGAGATATACGCTTATCAGTTGACCAACCTCACGAAACTCCCATACAAGCAACGGCCAGAATTGTGAATTTACAATTATGTGCCAACTGCTAAGCTCCTAGGGAATAGCACACATTGTACGGTAAATTAGATTTTAACAGATATATTCCAGAGTGCGTCTATCAGTGGGGGTGCCTTGGCTTCATATTTTACACTGATACGGGTGGCGCTAGCTTGTGAATCGAAACCAGTCATTGGAACTAGAGCAATCGACAATCGAAAATCGACAAATTCACAAGTTCACAAATTATTAAATTTTTGATGTGAAACATCTTTAATTTCGGTACGGACGATTTTAGTAGGAGTAAAATTTGATTTCAGCGTCACGTGACGCTGACGGCATTCATATTTTGTTCTGTTGTTATGTGGGGTTTCCCGGAAAACACACACACAACAGAATCGGCGGAGGGGGATAGCAAATACGTAGGCGAGATGCTGAAGTGGGGCAACTGAGTGGGGTCTGGAAAAGATCTGGGTGGGATCTGGTGGTATTCGTGGCTGGGATCTGGTTAGAATTTGGCTGGGATCTGGGTGGTATCTGGATGGGATCTGGGCGGGATCTGGGTGGGATCTGGGAGGGATCTGGGTGGGATCTGGGTGGGATCTGGATGGGATCTGGGCGGGATCTGGGTGGGATCTGGAAGGGATTCTGGATGGGATCTGGGTGGGATCTGGAAGGGATCTGCATGGGATTTGGATGGGATCTGGACGGAATCTGGGCGGGATCTGGGTGGGATCTGGGTGGGATCTGGATGGGATCTGGGTGGATTCTGGATGGGATCTGGGTGGGATCTGAAAGGGATCTGGGCGGGATCTGAGTGGGATCTGGAAGGGATCTGGGTGGATTCTGGATGGGATTTGGGTGGGATCTGGGTGGTATCTGGGTAGGATCTGGGCGGTATCTACGTGGGATCAGCGTAGAATCTGAGTGGGATCTATTCGGGATGTAAATGGGATCAAGCTTGGTTGGATCTGGGTGGGATCTGGATTTTCTGGATTTCTACTCCCCGTTAATTTTCTTCTTTCGAAAGAGTGCCCTTGCTGATTTATATACCATTGAATAAGTAAGCTTGTGATTTGAAAATAAGCTCTTAAACTAAGCATCACGTTTCACATCAAAGACTCGTGAGTGCAGGCTAAACTCACACCTTTTTTTTAGCTTATGACTTTTCGCCAAAGCTCTTTAACAAAAAAATAAGTTTAATTCGAAATTTGTTTGCCGGAAAATGTGCCTGACAATACCGGCCCCTGACAGCAACAAATCAAATTTTTACAAACAATTATATCCTATTTAGAATGCACTATTTTAGTTTTCTAAGTGATAACTACGATTTAATTCGTCACTGAACAAGATAATATAATTAATGAGTCATTGAGGTTGTCAACGAGCAGCGATGGAGAATCAAATTGATTCAGTTAATCGTTGAAAGATGGTACAAAGAAAAGCAAATCAAAATCTCAGGTGGAACCGAGCCGGGTTATCTTTTTACACATTGCATCTCTAGTTTTGCAGATAATTTGGTAGCTAGTAGGAAAATATTTCTGCTTGAGATGTCTTTTGCCAGGACTGTCAAGTAGCTGCTTAGCATTCCGTCAATCGGTGAGCGTGTTCAGCAGCATAAATCGATGACAAAAAATCGACTATTTTTGTTAGATTGTGCACAGAAAAAAAAACAACTTAAATCCAAATATTTACACTTTGATTTAAATATTTTTGCCAATAAAACTGGACCACAATGTGTTTTATTAAATATAAAGTGTGTGCCACTTAAATCTCACATTTAATATGAACATAATTGATTTCAAGTGTCCTGCTATTCTATTCGATGTGACGGCATATTAAAATTAAAGTGAAAACTTATTAAATTTAACTATGATTCATATTAAAAAAATAAAAAATATATAATAAAAAAAGAATATCAATTTCGGCGAGGCGGTGTGGGAAGGGAAAGGGGTGGACGGGGGGAAGGGTTGGCGGGAGGGCACAGTCTTCTTTCTGTAAAGATTGAAATTTTTTTTTTTTATTTACCTTTACTGGGACTCGAACTCAGGACTTTGGGCTCTTAAACTCAAATGCTGATGTCTTAGCCTACACGACTAATCAGGGCTCGCGTGACGGTGCAGCAAATCTCAGTTAAGAACACAGATAATTGTTAATTATGTTCAACTTAAAATTAAAAACTTTTCATAGTTAAATTTAATTTGTCTCATATTAACCATTGGATTTTTTGTTTAAATTTGTTTAAACTTTAATTTTAATATGATTGCCTTATACTTCTTCTTCTTCTTCTTGATTGGCCCGATGCATGCATCACAACCGTTCGACGGTCTCGGCCGCTGCAATCAATGTCCGCCAGTCGCTTCTGCTCCGTGCGAGCTGGGACCAGTTGGTCACACCAAGCTTGGCAAGGTCTGCCCGAACCTGGTCATCCCATCTTAGTCGAGGTCTCCCCCGCCTGCCTCTTCCTCCGTAGTCAGCCGCCTTCGAATAATAAGCTTTCCTTACTGGAGCTTCTTCGTCCATCCTGGTGACATGTCCTAACCAGCGCAGCCGCTGTTGCTTTATGCGCTTGACCAGACAGGTGTCCCCAAAGAGCTCATACAGTTCGTCATTATTTCGAATGCGGAAAACATCGCCAAATTTTAATGGTCCATAAATCCTCCGAAGAATCTTTCGTTCAAACACGCCAATCGCCGCTTCATCCGCTGCTGTCATTGTCCATGCTTCTGCGCCGTATTGCAGGACTGGGATGATTAGCGACTTG
This sequence comes from Lordiphosa stackelbergi, assembly GCA_018904235.1. Lineage (NCBI taxonomy): Eukaryota > Metazoa > Arthropoda > Insecta > Diptera > Drosophilidae > Lordiphosa > Lordiphosa stackelbergi. The sequence goes on from JAEIFU010000882.1 coordinate 55,027, forward strand.
TATAGGGCTAATTTTGTTCTTCGCTTGAGGTCTCTGCTCTTGAGCTCGCTGGTTATCGTCGTTCCGAGGTAAACAAAATCCTCTACAACTTTAAAGTTGTATTCTCCCATTGTAACAGATTGACCAAGACGCAAGGACTTTTTGTCCGCGGATACAAGGTATTTCGTCTTGTCCTCATTTACCGCTAAACCCATCAGTTCTGACTGCCTCTCAATCTCTGAAAACGCCCTGCTTACCGCCCGTTCCTTTTTGCCGATGATGTCGATATCATCGGCATATGCGAGTAGCATTAGATCTTTATAAATAAAGGCGCCCGTTCTGTTGGCATGTGGGCACCGGCGCAGTATATATTCCATCAGTAGATTGAAGAAGTCACACGATAAGGTATCGCCCTGCCTAAAACCTCTCTTGGTATCAAATGGTTCGGAAAGGTTCTTTCTTATTTTGACGGAGCTTTGTGTACTTCTCAACGTCATCATGCAAAGACGAACGTAGTTTGCTGGTATACCAAGGGTAGACAAGGCTTCAAAAAACCTTGCCCTTATCGGCGTGTCGAAGGCTGATTTATAATCAACAAATAGATGGTGTGTGTTGATGCCTCTCTCATAGGTCTTCTCCAGGATTTGTCGTAATGTGAATATCTGGTCTGTGGTGGATTTACCAGGTCTAAAGCCACACTGATAAGGTCCAATCAGTGTGTTAATAAGCGGCTTAAGACGTTCACAAATAATGCGCGACAGAACCTTATATGCAATGGGAAGGAGACTGATCCCGCGGTAGTTGGCGCAAACTGCAGGGTCTCCTTTTTTAAAGATTGGGCATAGAACACTTAAATTCCAATCGTCGGGCATGCTTTCGTCAACCCATACACGGCAAAGAAGTTGGTGCATGCACCTTACCAATTCTTCCCCTCCAGCCTTGAACAATTCAGCGGGCAGCTCATCAGCGCCTGGTGATTTATTGTTCTTTAGCCTTTGTATGGCTAAGCAGACTTCCTGTTGGGTCGGCGGGTCTATCTCTATGTTGTCGATTGGTGGCATCGCTACTTCTCTAGAGGCGGCATCATGTTCGTCATCGCCTCCCAGTAGGTTGGAGAAGTAGCTTCTCCATTTGTTAAGCGCCACTTGCGGATCGGTGACCAGATTCCCGTGTTCGTCTTTGCATTGTGCGACTCTGGGCTTAAAACCTTCTGTTAATTGCTTAATTTTTTGGTAAAATTTTCGAGTCTCACTCATGCCGAATAACATCTCGACTTCCTCTCGCATGCGCCTTTCCTGCTCGCTCTTATTCCTTCTAAAGAGGCGCTTCTGCTCTTTCTTTTTCTCCCGATATCGCTCCTTAACAGCCCGCGTTGCTCCCGACTGCAGAGTTCTCCTGTAGGCTGCGTCTTTTTCTGCAGTAGCAAGTCGGCACTCCCTCATCGTACCAAGACCGCCTTCGAGGGGACTCGGAGTACCCGAGTATCTCCTTGGCAGCCGTACTCATGGAGTGTGATATACGATTCCACTGTTCGCATATATCGGAAGAAGATGGGGAGGTTTCCCTGAGCAGTTGGGCGAGTTTGGCTTTGTAGGCTTCAGAGGTCCCTTGTGATTGCAGCTTCTCGACGTTTAGCTTTCGATGTGTGCCAGAGCGTGAGGCATGTGCCACACTGAGCCGCGTGCGTACCTTGGCTGCAACCAGGCAGTGATCCGAGTCTATGTTGGCTCCTCGAATCGCACGCACGTCTAGTACACTCGATGAGTGCCTTCCGTCGATCACAACGTGATCAATCTGATTTCGTGTTCGTTGATCAGGGGACTTCCAGGTCGCCTTATGGATGTCGAGGTGTTCAAATCTCGTACTACTTATGACCATGTTCCGGCCTGCAGCAAAGTCTATTAGCCTCTCTCCGTTACCGGAGGTTGTTTCATGAAGGCTAAATCGTCCGACTGTCGAACCAAAGACTCCTTCTCTCCCGATTTTCGCGTTAAAATCGCCTAGAACGATCTTTATGTCGTGATCGGGGCAGCGCTCGTATAGTTGTTCCAGGCGCTCATAGAATTCGTCTTTTGTCGAGGTGTCCTTGTCTTCTGTTGGCGCGTGTGCACAGATAAGACTAATATTAAAATATTTTGCCTTAAGTCTGAGCGCGGCAAGCCGCTCGTCAACTGGTGTAAAGCTGATGACTGAGTGGCGTAGTCTATCACTCACTGCAAAGCCGCACCCAAACTCGTGCTTGGAAACATGCCCGCTGTAGTATATCTCCCACGGGGGTGGTGGTTTCTGATTTTTCTTCTCTTTTGGTAGCGTTATTATCTTGCTCCCATATCCAATCCATCGCATTTCTTGGAGTGCAGTAACGTCCGATGAGTATTCCTTGAGGACTTTCACCAAGTCGATATCATCACCCTCTCCGTTGAGGGTGCGGACATTCCAGGTGCATATCCTCAAATCGTGGACCTGAAAACGTTTGCGTGAGTCGTCGTCAGAGGGGGTCCGTATCCGAGGCATTGTAGTCGCAGTTTTCATTGGTGGAGATTTTTTTACGGTGGTGAGTACCAAACCCGACGCACTAACCCTATATATTATACCCTGTAGGGAAGGGCGGGTCGCCGCTCACGTTAGCCAGCAGCGTTGCGGATGCATTGCTCTGTTACCGGTGGTCACCACGAGGAGGTGTGAGTCGACTTGAGACGCAGTAAACCAGGATCACGCTGGGTTCGCCAAGTTGAACCGATCAGCAGCTTTACCTGACCACATACGCCCCCATTAGGTCCAGAAGATCTTGACTAGAAGTTCTGAACCACCACCCTTATACTTCAAGTATGGTAAAATCTAAAATTAAATATGAAAAATATTTATTTTATATTTTTGCATAGTACATTTAAATCTACTACGGAAACCTTTGATTTTAAGTTGAACAAAATATTCAAATTTAATACGAAACATTTTTAACTTTACAACGTTTTCTTTTAAGTGTGCGCATAATATAAATGAATATGACGCAACATACAATTCAATATGACAAACTTAAAACTAACTGGATTACACTTCGACTTTAATAATTTTCATATTAACTAGATACTGCTAATATGATTTTATTTTAAAGTAAGTCATTAATATTTAAATTTAATATGAAAACTGGCATAATAGAAATTAATATGTTTATATTAAATTATACTATGCACTTTTTTTTGCTGTGTGCTGGGGAACATGATGCGCAATTGGGTACCCCAACTCAAACAACCAAAAGAGGGCGGCTGGAATTCTCGCCAGGCGAACCCACTATGCACGATTTAATGGCGGTGTTGAAAAATGTCCCCACGAAGGATGACGTGGCCGAGATCAAAGATGAGTTTGTTGTGTTTTCTGTGCAAATTCAAACGCTGAAGGAGGAAAATAATGTTCTAAGATCGGAAATTTAACAGATCAAACGAACTGCAGCTGCTGATCATAAAGAGCTTATTAGGATCATTGAACAAAATAAGAGAAAAAATCTTTTTTTAGGGGAATCCAAACAGAGGGCCCACCTAAAGAGGAGATAAAACGAATATGTAGAGAGATGCTTTAGTTGAACCACGTCCAAAATTAAAGATACGCGCATAATTTATAAGCGACAAAATCAAATGGGAATTATCGTAGAAATGGATTCAGAGAGTCAGTTAACGCGGTGCTGAAAATGCAAATAAATTGGTTGGTACGACCATTTATGTGGAACAAGGCCTCAGCGATGACAGGCAACAACAGAAGCGTCCTCTTATTGGGGGGCTTGAAAAGACAATTGATAGCCATGGATGGCTCACACCGAATTGCCGTAAGAAATGATAGGATCCGCATTGGAACAAAATGGCTAAAGTTTAACCAAAACCTAGAGCTAGCGAGCGGAGATCAAAAGGCAGCAGAAACTCTCTCAGAAATATATGGCGATAAAATAAAAGGCATGCCACTTGATTTTAAGTCACTCCTAGAAAGCAGTATCCAAAAAACTAAATAAGAACATAAGCCTCTCTCAAATTGTAAACGTACCATTTCGTCCCCTTGTAATGATTAGACTTTAAATGTCTTAGGATACAATGTCCATGGGCTAGCTAATAAGTTACTACATCGAAGTTTTTTCACCTACATCGAGCAAAGCGACGTTTTTGCGTTAATGGAAACATATACAAATACAAAATTATGCTTTTCTGTTTAAAGCCTTTATAACTTACTGGGAACCAGCAAGTAGATGCAGTAGTTTCGGACGAACTATTGGCGGTATGGTTATGGGTGTCAGCAGAAAGTTGGCAGAGAACGGTATAAGGCACAGTCATGAAACACTTAGTGGAGTTCAGCATATAAAGATCCAGACGTCACACAGCACATACACATTTATACCATTATACCTCAAACCGGCTACTTGGGCAGCAAACCTCGATCAGATAAGGCAGTTATTTGGACAAGAAGTAGAAAATGCAATAGTGATTGGCGATATTAATGCGCGCTTTGGTGGCGAGCTACAATATTTATAGTTATAGTTGTGTGTACAGTTGACGGAGCGATACTAGACCGTGTGATAAGCTTTGAGGTGGAGAGCAAAATCTGGTCGGACCACATGCCTATCCTGCTGAAGTTTATTTTATTGGGCTCGACAACATCTGGCCAGAAGTCAAACTTGTTGCCAAAACTGCCGTGGAACGACAAAAAAGCAGAAGAGTACAAGAAAAACGTCCAGAAACATGTTAATGTGCTGCAAGCTAAAAAGCAAGAGTTGTCCATTGAGAACATTGTAACTGCAATTAAAAAAGCGGCGCCGTGCAACAAGGGTGGTTATTCAGCCAATTTTAATAAGAAATGGTTTAACGCTAAATGCTATAGGAAGAGGCAGAATGTGTTTTCGGCATTGCACAATTTTAGAAGAACAAACACTGCAGACGACAAATGGATTTACACAAAGGCGCAACAGGAATATAAAGCGTTAAGCGAAAGTAGCAAAATAAAGTATAATCGAAACCTTGAAGCGCGCATTACGTCAATAAGGGATAGCAAAGACGTGGAAAATAGTCAGAGAAATTAGAGGAGTCAGTCTGAAAATAAGTTCTGAAATAGCTGCGTGGAATTTTAGAAATCACTTCAATAATCTTCTTAACCCTCAACAAAACGCCATGGAGTTTCAATATGCACCGATGTATATCGCAGATCCAGACTTAGATGCAATGTTAACAATGGAGGAACTATTGGCAGGACTAAACAAAGCCAAGTTCAATAAAGCTCCTAAAAAAGACAGAGTTCCGTATGAGTTTTACAAAAATGCCCCAATGATATGCTTAAACAAATATTCACTTTTTACAATAGAGACTTTGATAACAACTGTTTGGAAAAATATTTTGTCAACAGTATTATATTATCAATACATAAAAAAGGAGATATCAATGACCCGATGAACTACCGAGGTATATCCTTTATGAACTGCGCTGCGAAGCTACTAATGAGTATATTGTCGACAAGATTAACAACGTGGGTGGAAAAGCTCGATAAATTAAACAAGTATGAAGCACGATTTCGGCGTGGGTACTCAACGGTTGACAACATATTCAACTTAGCCTCTATAGTCCGCATTAAATTTGAAGAAAAATTAAAAGTGTATGCATATTTTGTAGATTTTAAGGCTGCCTTCGACCGAGTACCCCGCAAACATCTCATATACAAGCTCCAAAGACTAGGTGTATCAACAAAAATGATACAGTTTATCGAAATGTATACTCACAAACTTATTGCGCTGTTTGGACTGGGTGCGAGCTTTCTGAGAAGTTTGAAACAATTAACGGAGTAAAGCAAGGATGCCTTAGCTGATCTGAACGATCACTTAGGAGGTGGCCTGTATATCGACAGCACATACATTAGGGTATTATTGTACGCTTGTAGCATCGAAGAACAGCAAGTTTCAGGAGAAACAGGTCAAGGCGGTACTGGAGTACAAATACCTCGCTTCAAGAAGCATGTGGTAGCCAGGACAAAAGAAGCAAAGGCGAGTATAAACTCGGTGTGGGCGAATTTCATCAACAAAGGTACAGTGAAACTGGCATCTAAATGGAAAATCTTCAACTCAGTGAGCAGAACAGTACAGTGCTTTGTAGCTCAAGTCTGTGGTGGAGAAATAAAGGAATAGGCAGATCAATTGCAGCGATATTTTTAAAGCTACCAGAAAGCACACCGAACTACATATTGGGAATAGACGCAGGACTAGAAGATGGACACATCTGTAGTCTAACCTTTCATCTCAAATACCTGTCAAGAATATTATTTGAGTATAAAGATTCTAGACTCCCGCATATCCTCGCTGAGAAAATGATGCGAAATAATTCGGGGTGGTTTGCGAAGCTCAGAGAAATGTTCGCGTATCATGGCATATCACTCGGAGACAACCACTCGCATCCAGATTGGATTGACCACAATGTTCGGTTCCTAAACGCATCAAAAGCAGACAACCGCATGCAACACATGAACAAGGCATCAGTAAGTGCAACAAGAATTTATAAGGACCTTAATTATGCAATAGGACCCACATACTGCAACGAGTTTTTCAAGCAAAGCGAGATAACTTGGATAATGAAGGCCAGGGGAGATCTCTTTTGGTTAAACAGCTGCCCAAGAAGAATTGTAAATGGAGGTATTTGCTCACTATGCAATATGAATGTGGGCCGATGTCCAATTCTGCGGGAATTTCGTTGGCAATATTTCAAAACTTGCACGTTTACTGAAGACGAGGTGCTTATGGCCCTGAATGGGGGAATGGGATGGAATAACCTGGCGAAATACATAGAGATGGCTTCATATTATATTATGGAAGAAATGTTATAAATGAAAATTTTTAAATATTTTTCAAAAAAGAGACTGTAGGCTTAAATATGTAAATGTTTTTTTTATGTTTTACAATCGAAGTAAGACTGACGGTTTTAAACCAAGCTTTAAATGTTTGTTTATTATTAGTTAATCAGTGTAAAGCTGTAAGCTATGAACATGAACAAATTGAAAATAAACATCTATCTATCTATCTATCTATCTATCTATCTAACTGCAAGCTTTGGGGGATACGGAGTATGTTGTAGTCGGTCTTCACCGACTTTCTAACATGTTTTATGGGAAATGTAATATTAATATTTAAAGTCGATTTGCGCGGACTAGGAATTCATTTTAGACCCATGGTTTCTTGGTGAAATTTTCTTAGAATTGACCGTACATTTCGTTTTTGCTATACGCTATGTACGTTTTTTACGGCCCAAATAACCCGACCCCCCCGAATGGATGTTGATATTTTTAAGCAGAGTCCAACTTATCTCGGTGAGTGCAGAAACGGAAAAGACCGTTATTGTTTTGCAGTTACTTGATAAATCCTTATTTTTCCACTTTTTTGACAAACTATAAAATGTGCACAGTAACTGACCATTACAAACCCTGGATAATTACGCCAGTCTTATTGAGCAGAATTAGACTGAATAGAGATTTGGAAGTTACTGTCGGATATCTTTCGTGTAAAAGGTTCCCAAAAGGCGTCCTTGCAAGTCTTCTAATATATAATAAGCATTGCCTAATTTTTCTCGTTCTCGAGATTTAAGCCAAAATGGGCTCAGCCTCGCATTAAAATTCTTCTGAAAACTGCTTTGTGCAAAGTTACGTCTATAAACCTCCTGACCTATTTTAAATTGGATCGTTGGAGTTCTAAGATTATATTTTTCTGCGTTAGTCTGATATGCCTTCGCTTTATTTGCTTTTATTTCTTGTCTTAACAGTTTTAGATGATTATCTCGATTGAGGGTGCATACTGACTCATCTAACAACTTAAGACGTTTAATAAGGTTATACTGTGTACCGTGAGTAGCCATATCAAATCCAAAAAGGGGATGGTATGGAGAAACCTTTGTACTTTGGTGAATTAAATTTATCAAGGCCCAGCTTATCGCATGGATATGTCTGTCCCACTCGCGCTGATCATCTTTAAAATACGATCATATGGCTGCGATTACAGAGCGATTAACGCAATATCTGAAAAATTCTTAATAAAGCGTCTATACCATCCTGCGAGGTCTAAAATTACTCGAACTTTCTTTAATGTTCTCGGCGATGGCCATTGCATGATCGACTCGATAACCCAAATATCGGACTTCTGTGACACAAAACTTACTCTTTGCCACGTTCAGAGTTAAGTTTGCTCGACGAAATTCTTCTGTGAGTCTTAGCAAAACTGAGAGGTGTGATTCAAAATCTGCAGATACTACACAAAAGTCGTCTATATATCCAAGGACACAGTACTTGAGATCTGCCGGGATAAGGTCGTCCATAAGTCGACACATTGTTTGTGGCATTGTTACAAACTGATAAAGGGGGCGCCCTGGAATTGTGAAGGCTGTGATAGCTTTCGATTCTTCCGTTAAGGCTAGTTGCCAAAAGGCGTCTTTGAGGTCAATTTTTGATACTATGTGTGCTTTCGGCAATCTTGCAAAGATTCCTTCCACACTTGGTAACGGGTAAGCATCTTTTTTTGTGAACTTATTGAGGCAGAGTCTCACTTTTTCAGGTTAAGTCACCATGCGCATTGGAGAACTCCATGCGCTAGTAGAGCGTTCGATAACACCTAATGATAACATTCTATCAATCTCTTTGAACAGCAGCTTTTCAACAGCAGGTGACACTGGACAGAAGCGTTGATTCACAGTTTGAGCATTTCCCACATCAATTGTGTGTGTGATTAATGGTGTCCTGCCAAGACCTTGTCTTTCAAAATTTGGAAAGAGGTCGATGACTGAGTTAAGTTGATTTCGCTGTTCATTCGTTGAAGGATAAGACTGGTCATTTTCTAGTTGATCAAAACTATTTGTATTTTTCCTATTGAAACTTCTCAGTTTCAAATTCGCCACCTAAACAGCTGATATTGGCACCAGTATCGTAAAGCCATGTTCTACAAAATCTAGAACACTAAGGCTGAAACTAAGAGCTTATTTGTTGTGTTCAATGTATGGGTTGCAATGGCCTCCCTCTTGCAAAATGAAAACTCACATTTTATTATTTCCTTTTTGTTAATACTTTAACATGATACTCAATACGGCCCACACATAGTCTTAATCTCATATTTAGTTATCTCAGTCTATGTGATAAATATGCCACTTTTTCTAGCATTAATATTAATAGCGACACAAACGAGGATCGCTAGCAACAGAATAGCTGAGACACCACTTGAAAGGGTCGAGCAGTGTGGTATAATATGTTTTCCCATCACATACGCATGTATTGTGTGAGGAAAAACCACCCTTGTGGCCAACGCAGGAAATTTATAGACATCTTTGTGTTTTACACACACATTGTTAGATTTGAATATGGTTACGGAAAATATCTTAATAAATAGAAACTCATTCGCCAGAGTGAGACAGTACAAATTCAAACTTACAGTCGTGCTCACCTAAAGGTGTATTCCTCTACTTTTTTTGGTCTTCGAGCCGGATCTACTTGAAGGATTGGTAGGGCCGTGCAGTGTTAAGCGTTTTTTGTGGCTGAGGACAACGGAATCTGTGGTTTTTAATTAAAATTTTTTCTTGTTGTTGTTGATGTAACTCTCTCCCGCTCCCACACATTCCCTCTCATACATTCCTACACGGTTACTTTGTTCTGTGTATTTTGATTATTTTTCTGTTTGAAATAGCTGTAGCTGTTCGATTGTTGGCCCCCAGTAGTGAATTTGGTCCGTATACAGTCTGATTATTTAGTGTCGAGTTAATTTGTCCGATTTATTAAATGAGTTATCCGGTCTGTTTTAATAAAAAGTTCAAGACTCCGTCTGACGTTGATAGCTTTATTGGGTGCTGGCTTTGTGACAATATTATACATGTCAAATGTGCTGGTTACAATGCCAGGGGTAAAGACTTTGTCGAGCTATTCAACGGGCTGTCGTGAACTTGTGGGGCTTGCCGCGAAGTCGAGATGGAGATGAAAGTGTTATTAGGCAGACTAGAGTTGGTTTTAAGAGCGTTTATTCCAAACTTGTCAAACATACTGACGAGTTTGTGACTTTGGATTCTCAATTCTCCAGTTTAAAACTGATGAAAGAGTCTCCCAAGCACAAAAAAACCATTAACTCGGGTGTGCCTCAGAAGCAAAATGCTCTTTCTGTTCCCGCCCAAGCCCAGAGCCCATCGACTCCTAATGTCCAGCGTCTGATATCTATTAATACTCCATTTTACCACTACAGACAGTTGCATCGTTGATACCAGTCATGTGATATCAGATGTTGGGTCCGACACTTCCGTCCAGGGGGCCCGATCCTCCCTGCTGTAGATATACCTAAAGAAAATGTTGTGGTCGCTGCTCCCCCTATTTCGGTATCTATTACTGAGGTAACTGGCCCTGCCCCTGATCTCACATCTGATAATGTTAAAGCCTACATTCAGGCTAAAATTCAAGCCGCAGATGTTTTGGTAGATAAGTTCAAATTTTCATATGAAAGGGATGCCTCTTTTAAAGTTAGTGTCCCAGATGAAATCTTTAAAACAATTTGTTCAGAGCATTTCTGGCCAGAAAATTTAATTGTTAAAGAATATGTTCCCAAAAAGAAAACTCGCTCTCCTATTTATTTGTCTTCCATTTATTCTAACCCTTCAGGTCCCTCTACTTCAAAAATATTTGTTGACAGTATATCTTTCGATTTTCATGTTCTTGTTTTTACAGAGACGTGGTTAAAATCCGACATCTCAGATTCCACAATTTTTCCCGCTAAATACACCACTTATGGACGCGATCGCTCTTCTCGCGTTGGAGGAGGGGTTTTGATTGCTTTAGATTCCGGCCTTTCGTCGGAGTTGACAGATACTTTGATTCCCCTTGACATCGAGTTAATAAGTGTTAAAATAACTTTTTCTACTTTTTCCGTTTTTATTACTTGCTCCTATATTCCTCCACGCTCTGATGCCACAGTTTACTTATCTCACCTCTCTGCCATCGAGTCGGTCTCTCGATTACTATCAAACAGTGACCTTTTGGTTGTTCTTGGAGATTTCAACTTGCCGAAAGTAATGTGGTCCACGCATGACGAATCTAATGCACTTTTTCCATCGAAATCCCATGATTTTATCGATAGTTTTTATGAGTTGTCACAAGTCAATCCTATTCGGAGCTCGACAAACATAGCTCTTGATTTAATCTTTCTGTTGGATCCTCCCGGCAATGTAGCATCTGGAATCGACCGATTGGTGTTTCCTGAGGACCCCTTTTATCCTAAAGTTGAACTTACTATCGGTTTGCCCTCTTGTGTGTGCTCTGCTTCTGGAAATTCGACGGCTAAAACACGCTGTTTTCAAAAAGCAGATTTTTTGAAACTCAGTGATTTAATTTTTTGAAATCGATTGGTCTCAATTGTACAGATATTGATGTCGCCATAAAACTTTTTTTATGAAACCTTGTATTCCCTATTTGATGTTTGTGTTCCACTTGAGCTCCCTCGCTGTCCAGATAGGCAGCCTTGGTTCACAAAAGAACGAATTAATTTAATAAACAAGAAGTAAAGGTATTTCAAAAAGTATAAGATTTTGATAAAATCATCTGATTTCTCTCGATATGTGGATGTCCGTTCAAGATTTAATGTGCTTAATGCACAATGTTATAAAGACTATCTTAACCGTTGCAGGCTGCAATTCTCGCAAAATCCTAAGCAGTTTTATTCGTTTATCAACTCTAAACGCAAATCTGCCACTATCCCCTCATCTGTGCGTTATGGTAATATGAAAGCGAACACCGATCAGGCCATAGCCGATCTGTTCGCGGAGTTTTTTACGTCAACCTACTCGTCCACTAGCTTTCCTGCTAATCAACTATACCCTTATCGGCTGAATAATTCTAATTGTATTTATAGCCCTGTGATAACTGAACGCTCTCTCCTTTGTGAACTTAGCTCTGTAAAACCTGTCTATGCACCGGGACCCGACGGAGTACCTGGATGTGTACAGGGTTGCCCAAATTCGACGGACCCATGTTTTTTTTTTTTAAATCAAAGAAAAAAATAGAGGAAAGCTAACTTCGGCTCGACCGAAGTTTATATACCCTTGGAGCATGATATATTTCTGCCAGTTTTTTATATGGCAGCTGTACGATATATTCATCCGATTTTGATCAAACTCTCTAAAATTGTTTTGAGACAGATAATATTTAAAACTGAAACGTAAAAACACAATAACATTGAAAACAAAAAAGTTTTTCTCACTAAAACTATTTTTTCGACCGATCATTCCTGTGGCAGCTATATGCTATAGCAATCCGATTTGGATCAGACTTGACAGAATTATGTGTTATCATATTATATTGATCAGTAACGATTTTGGGAGCGATAGCATTGAAACAAAAAAAGTTTTTCATACTAAAACTTTTTTCAGATTACTATCTATAGCTATACTATATAGTTGCCCGATTTGCATAAAACTTGCTGAAATTATGTGAAAACATAAAAAACTTATAAATACCAGGTTTGGTAGCGATAGCATTGAAAACAAAAAGTTTTTCTAACTAGACCTACTTTTTCAACCGATCGTTCCTATGGCAGCTATACGCTATAGTCGTCTGATCCGGCCAGTTCCGACAAATGTGCAGCGTATTTGTACCAAAAGACTTTGTGCAAAGTTTGGTTAAGATAGCCTTAAAACTGACGGAGGAGATAGCATAGAAACAGACGGACAGACGGACGGACAGACTGACATGGCTATATCAAATCAGCTCGTCACGCTGATCAAGAATATATATGGGTGATTCCATGAAAAATCGCCCACTGGGATTTTGAATGGATCGAATTAATTTTTTTCGTATTCCTTGTTGTAAAATAGTATATACGTATTTTCAGCATTTTGCCGAAATTCACGTAATTCGCGGGAAAAAGCGATTTGAAAATTTACATATTTAAAATATTTAAATATTTAATTAATTTCAATTGCTTGCTGTCCAAAGCCATTGGTGATAATAATATTTTAAAAAATCTGTAAATTAACATCTGAACCCAAACTTTCAAATTATTCACACTTAAAAATTTTAACAATTTTTTTTGGTTCCAAATCGCGATAATAAGTAAACAAAAATTAATTGCCGCGAAAGGGACGTTTTTTTTCTTCATTTTTTTTAATGAAAAAAGGCCATAACCCTGGAACTATTGGACTGCCCATTTACAGTCTTAATACCGTAAAATCCTTGATACAAGACCAAATTTTGAGAAAAAAATGAAGAAAAAAAAAACGTCCCTTTCGATGCAATTAATTTTTGTTTACTTATTTTCGCGTTTTGGAACCAAAAAATATTGTTAAAATTTTTAAGTGTGAATAATTTGAAAGTTTGGGTTCAGATGTTAATTTACAGATTTTTAAAATATTATTATCACCAATGGCTTTGGACAGCAAGCAATTGAAATTAATTAAATATTTTAAATATGTAAATTTTCAAATCGCTTTTTCCCGCGAATTACGTGAATTTCGGCAAAATGCTGAAAATACGTATATACTATTTTACAACAAGGAATACGAAAAAAATTAATTCGATCCATTCTAAATCCCAGTGGGCGATTTTTCATGGAATCACCCATATACTTTATATGATCGGAGAAGCTTCCTTCTGTGCGTTACAAACATCCGGACAATTTTAATATACCCTCTCCAAGGGAATAAAAATAAAAATTTAGCGGTTGGCAATCTTAATCATTTAATTTGTTCCAAGTAGATTTGTTTACATCAATTTTTGAACATGATATCTCTCAAATGGCCGCCTCTGGCGTTGATGGCGTATTGTGCCCTTTTTGGAGCATTTTCCATCGATTTCGCCAACATTTCGGCCGGAATAGCGGCTATTTCTTCACGAATGTTGTCCTTGAGCTCTTCTACAGTCCTTGGCTTGTTATCGTAAACCTTTGACTTCAAATATCCCCACAAGAAGAAGTCAGGCGGCGTCAAATCGGGCGAACGCGGTGGCCAGTCCAAATCACCACTTTTCGACATCAAACGGCCCGGAAACAATTTCTTCAGAAAATCGATTGTTATGCGACTTGTGTGCGGTGGAGCGCCGTCTTGTTGAAACCAGAACTGCCTCATACGCTTTCGACGAATAATTGGCATCACAAAATTGGTCATGTCGCGATAACGCTCCTGGTTGATGGTAACAGCATGGCCATTTTCATTTTGGAAGAAAAACGGCCCAATGACCGTTTTCGCACTAACGCCGCACCAAACTGTGACTTTTTCGTCATGAAGAGGCACTTCTTGAATCTCCTGAGGATTTTCAGTGGCGTAAATACGGCAATTTTGCTTATTTACGGTCCCATTTCACACATTTCGGTCACATTTTTTTAATTTTTTAAAAGCACGTTGAGTTTTCACAATTGACTTGTTCTGTTGAATGTAAATTTCAACTATTTCAGAGCGCTCGCGTGGCGTGTATTGTTCCATGGTAAAAATCTGCTTGGACTGACGCTTCAAACGCGGTATGTCATTAAGCGATCTGACATCTCTGTCAAAAGTTATGGCGTTGCCAGATGGGTCCGTCGAATATGGGCAACCCTGTACTTAGGTTTTGCGCTGATGCACTTTGTAAGCCTATTCATAAATTATTCGAATTGTCTCTGGAATCATCCACTTTCCCTATGTTATGAAAGGAATCTTTTATCATTCCTCAATTAACGGGCAGTAGAAATCCAGAAAATCCAGATCCCACCCAGATCCAACCAAGCTTGATCCCATTTACATCCCGACTAGATCCCACTCAGATTCTACGCTCATCCCACGTAGAGACCGCCCAGATCCTACCTAGATCCCTCCCTGATCTCGCCCACATCCCTTCCAGATCCCACCCAGATCCCGCCCAGATCCCTTCCACATCCCAACCAGATCCCACCCAGATCCCTTCCAAATCCTATCCAGATCCCGCCTAGATCAGACCCAGATCCTACCCAAATCCCATCCAGATCCAATCCCAGATCCAGATCCCATCCCAACCAGATCCCTTCCAGATCCCGCCCAGATACCACCTAGATACCGCCCAGATCCCACCCAGGTCCAACCCAGATCCCATCCTGATCCCATCCAGAATCCACCCAGATCCCACCTAGATCACTTTCCGATCCCATCCAGATCCCGCCCAGATCCCTTTCACATCCCAACCAGATCCCACCCAGATCCCTTTCAAATATTACCCAGATCCCTTCCAGATCCTATCCAGATCCCGCCTAGATCAGACCCAGATCCTACCCAAATCCCATCCAGATCCAATCCCAGATCCAGATCCCATCCCAACCAGATCCCTTCCAGATCCCGCCCAGATACCACCTAGATACCGCCCAAATCCCACCCAGGTCCAACCCAGATCCCATCCAGATCCCATCCAGAATCCACCCAGATCCCACCTAGATCACTTTCCGATCCCATCCAGATCCCGCCCAGATCCCTTTCACATCCCAACCAGATCCCACCCAGATCCCTTTCAAATATTACCCAGATCCCTTCCAGATCCCTTCCAAATCCTATCCAGATCCCGCCTAGATCAGACCCAGATCCTATCCAAATCCCATCCAGATCCAATCCCAGATCCAGATCCCATCCCAACCAGATCCCGCCCAGATCCCACCCAGATGCCGCCCTGATCCCGCCCAGATACCACCTAGATACCGCCCAGATCCCACCCAGGTCCCACCCAGATCCCATCTAGATCCCATCCAGAATCCACCCAGATCCCTTCCAGATCCCACCTAGATCACTTCCCGATCCCATCCAGATCCCGCCCAGTTCCCGCCCAGATCTCTTCCATATCCCAAGCAGATCCCACCCAGATCCCTTTCAAATATTACCCAGATCCCATCCAGATCCCTTCCAAATCCTATCCAGATCCCGCCTAGATCAGACCCAGATCCTATCCAAATCCCATCCAGATGCAATCCCAGATCCAGATCCCATCCCAACCAGATCCCAACCAGATCCCGCCCAGATCCCACCCAGATTCCGCCCTGATCCCGCCCAGATACCACCTAGATACCGCCCAGATCCCACCCAGGTCCCACCCAGATCCCATCTAGATCCCATCCAGAATCCACCCAGATCCCTTCCAGATCCCACCTAGATCCCTTCCCGATCCCGCCCAGTTCCCCCCAGATCTCTTCCATATCCCAAGCAGATCCCACCCAGATCCCTTTCAAATATTACCCAGATCCCTTCCAGATCCCTTCCAAATCCTATCCAGATCCCGCCTAGATCAGACCCAGATCCTATCCAAATCCCATCCAGATCCAATCCCAGATCCAGATCCCATCCCAACCAGATCCCGCCCAGATCCCGCCCAGATCCCACCCAGATTCCGCCCTGATCCCGCCCAGATACCACCTAGATACCGCCCAGATCCCACCCAGGTCCCACCCAGATCCCATCTAGATCCCATCCAGAATCCACCCAGATCCCTTCCAGATCCCACCTAGATCACTTCCCGATCCCATCCAGATCCCGCCCAGTTCCCGCCCAGATCTCTTCCATATCCCAAGCAGATCCCACCCAGATCCCTTTCAAATATTACCCAGATCCCATCCAGATCCCTTCCAAATCCTATCCAGATCCCGCCTAGATCAGACCCAGATCCTACCCAAATCCCATCCAGATCCACTCCCAGATCCAGATCCTATTCCAACCAGATCCCTTCCAGATCCCTTCCAGATCCCGCCCTGATCCCGCCCAGATACCACCTAGATACCGCCCACATCCCACCCAGGTCCCACCCAGATCCCATCCAGATTCCACTCAGAGCCCAACCGGATCCCACCCATATCCCAGCCAAATTCTAACCAGATCCTAGCCACAAATACCACCAGATCCCACCCAGATCTTTCCCAGAACCCACCCAGTTACCCCTTTTCAGCATCTATCCTACCTCTTCACTTCCCCCATCTGCCAGTCCTCTTATGGCTTTGTGTGTTTGCCGAAAACTCCACAAAACAACAACACAAAATATGAAATATGAAATATCAGTGTCACGTGACGCTCAAATCAAATTTTACTCCTACTAAAATCGTCCGTACCGAAATTAAAGATGTTTCATCTCACATCATATCACATCAAAAAGGTAATAAGTCTGATGTTGAGAATTATAGAGGTATTTCAAAGTTGTCTGCAATTCCGAAAGCTTTTGAGAGAATTATGACATCTCAATTGCAGCATTTATGCAGTTCCATTATTTCACCCTATCAACACGGCTTTGTGAAGCGTCGATCCACTACAACTAACTTATTAGAGCTTACATCATTAGTGATCAAAGGATTCTTATGTAATATGCAAACCGACGTGATTTGTACTGATTTAAGTAAGGCTTTTGACTCTGTCAATCACTCCTTGCTGCTTCACAAACAAAGTTTAATTGGTTTTCCAACTAACCTTCTTATTTGGATCTCTGATTATTTAAGTTCTAGAACACAAAAAGTTCTTTTCTGTAATTCGTATTCCCAACCAATCCAGGTTATCTCTGGTTTACCCCAAGGTAGTCACTTGGGTCCATTGCTTTTTACACTCTTCATAAATGATCTCCCGTCAGTCTTGACTCACTCTCGTGTGCTTATGTACGCCGATGATGTGAAACTATGTTTAACATATAATGATTTGGTTTCCCGCTTTAATTTGCAAGCTGACTTGGATGCATTTCAGTCTTGGTGTAAAGATAATCTATTAACCTTAACAGTTCCAAGTGTAAGGTTATGACATTTTACAGAAGCTCACCACAATTCTTTTCTTATATGATTAATAATGTCCCTTGATCCTTGATCACCGACTTAAATTTGACTCCCATATAACGGCTACTGTTTGTAAAGCCAGGAGAATTCTTGGGTTTATTAAGCGCTGGTCAAAAGAATTTGATGATACATATATTGGGTTGCCCAAAAAGTAATTGCGGATTTTTCATATAGTCGGCGTTTATAATTTTTTTAACTGCTTGTGACTCTGTAATTGCATTCTTTCTTTTGTCAGTTATTAGCTGTCACTATTAGCTTGCTTTAGAAAAAAAGTGCGCGTAATTTTGTTTACATTTGTTTGATTGGCGACCTTTTTAATATGGAGTCCACAAAAGAGCATTTTCGTCATATTTTACTTTATTATTTCCGTAAAGGAAAAAGCGCAGAGAGTTGCTAAAAAGTTACGTGATGTGTATGGTGATAAAGCCTTAAAAGAAAGACAGTGTCAAAATTGGTTTCGCAAATTCCGTTCTGGAGATTTTTCACTTAAAGATGAGCCACGTTCAGGTCGGCCAAATGAAGTTGATGATGACCAAATCAAAGCATTAATCGAATTGGATCGTCATGTAACTGAGCGTGAGATAGGAGAGAAGTTGAATATACCAAAATCAACCGTTCATTATCACATACAAAGTCTTGGACTGGTGAAAAAGCTTGATATTTGGGTACCACATGAATTGAAAGAAATTCATTTAATAAACCGAATCAACGTTTGTGATATGCATCTTAAACGCAATGAATTCGATCCATTTTTAAAGCGAATCATAACTGGAGATCAAAAGATGGATTTGGATTGTTTACCAATAACGTTAATCGAGAACGATCATGGTCCAAGCATGGTGAACCAGCTCAAACCACTTCAAAGGCTGATATCCACCAAAAGAAGGTTATGCTGTCTGTTTGGTGGGATTGGAAGGGTGTGGTATATTTTGAGCTGCTTCCAAGGAACCAAACGATTAATTCGGATGTTTACTGTCAACAACTGGACAAATTGAATGCAGCCATCAACGAGAAACGGCCAGAATTGATCAATCGTAAAGGTGTCATTTTCCATCATGACAACGCCAGACCACACTCATCTTTGATGACCCGGCAAAAACTGGGACAGCTTGGCTGGGAAGTTTTGATGCATCCACCATATAGCCCTGACCTTGCACCATCAGACTACCATTTATTTCGATCTTTGCAGAACTCCTTAAATGGTAAAACTTTCGGCAATGATGAGGCTATAAAATCGCACTTGGTTCAGTTTTTTGCAGATAAAGGCCAGAAGTTCTATGAGCGTGGAATACAAAAATTGCCGGGAAGATGGCAAAAGGTTATCGAACAAAATGGAAATTATATATTTGATTAAAGTTCATTCTAAGTTTGATTAAAAATGCATTTACTTTCTTTTGAAAAATCCGCAATTACTTTTTGGGCAACCAACGAAAATTTTGTTCATTTCTCTTGTCCGTCCTATACTCGAGTACGGATCCTGTGTGTGGTCTCCGCAATATTCGACCCATCAAGATAGAATTAAATCTGTGCAAAAGCAGTTTTTATACCCTGTACCCATTGAAAATGGGTAAAAGGGGATCATGAAGTTGTGCAAATGTATGTAACAGGGAGAAGGAAACATTTCCGACCCTATAAAGTATATATATTCCTGATCAGCATCAACAGCCGAGTCGATTTAGCCATGTCCGTCTGTCCGTCCGTCTGTCCGTCTGTCCGTCCGTCTGTCTGTATGAACGCGTCGATCTCAGAGATGGTAAAAGATAGAGGTTTGACATGTATGGGACAAATGCTTCTTTTGTCTGTACGCTGATCAAGTTTGTTTCAAATTTTGGCCACGCCCCCTCCCGCCCCCGCAATTTGGAAAAAACGTTATATCTCCCACAGTTTTGAAGATAGACGATTCGTACTTTCAAGAGATAGTTAGTAATTAGCAAAATAAATCGATTTGCCGAAGAAATGATAAAAATCGGATGAACGGTTCAGAAGTTATGAGCAAAAACGCGAACCCCCGCTACCACCCCACCCACCCTACAAAAATGTTGCATACTTTTCGGATGGTCACCCTAAGGAAACATGTTTTTCATGAGTAACGGGTATATCGAAGTCGGTTAGAGCCGACTTTAACTTACGCTCTCGTTGTCAGGGTATATGGAAGTCGGGGTACTCGACTGCAACGGTCTTACTTGTTATTGTTTGCTCTTCGTGGCTTAAACTGGAATCCTGAGGTCCGTTTACAATCATACTCTAGTAGGCTACTTTTGATTAACGTTCCCTCCCTCATTAACCGTAGAGTTATGCTTGGTGTAATATTTATACATAGATTGATTAATGGTGAAATCGACTCATCTGAGTTGATTGGCCAAATTAACCTCAACGTTCCTATTAGACCGACTCGCAATTTTATACCCCTATCACTAAATCGTTGTACCACTAACTATGCTTTGCACGAACCGTTTCGTGTTCTCTGTGCTGATTACAATAAACTATACCGTGTAATCAGCTCGGAAGCTTCTCTTCCTGCTTTAAAAACAACTATTTTAACCTATTTAACCCGTAGTTGATATTACTTTATGTTTTTCCTTCGCGATTACGTGTCACATGTTAGTGTCTCCGCCTCTCGGTCGGTTCGGTTACTATTTTATGGTACTATTTTGTCTAGGGTTCGCGCGTAACAAGCCGTGGCTTGGTGTCGCATGGGCCACGGAACAAAATCCTTTACTTTTTTTGGTCCTTCGAGCCGGATTTTCGCGAAAATTGTTGTACGCGTTACAAATTTTTTGGTTGATCGAAATCCGTGAAGTGGGTGAGAATATGGGAATATTCGACATAACCATGGCAATATGATTGCCTCCAATGAGAAGACAATATTAAAGGTCAATATGAGTGACTACGCCATGCAGGAAGCCGGGCCATCAGAAGGAAATGATGTGCAACGGTACACGACGCCGACACATGCTACCGAAGCGGACAGTTTTGGCTCTGCAAGGCCAATAGACGAATTGGCGAAACTATTGGACTCACTTGCAGGCAAACTAAGCCAAGCTACTGAAGAAGCTAGTAAATGCTTCATGGATTTGTACACTGATGAAATATTTAAGCACAAATCCAAGATTGAAGTTATGTTGACAGCGTTGGAAGAAACGCATAAAAGGCTGAAGGCTATGAATAATTTCAGCCATTTTGACAAGATGCTCGATCTGAGAATTGAGGCCATAACGATGATGGAAATGTTGGATGTTCGAAAGCAGGAAAAGGATGCAAAGACAATTTCAACTTCAGCAGCATTACCTCTACCTGATGCGCCAACGACACAAATGCCGACATTTAGTGGAAACTCCAACGATTGGCCAACATTTTATGAATGGTTTAAGCAGGCAATCCACTAGAGAGCAGACGTCGGGTGAACAAGGACGAATGCAGCCAAAGAAAAGTGGAAGCTCAACATGGTAAAACTGAAATAATACCACAAGCGACTGCCAAGAAAACCAAAGCATTCAAACCCAAGAAAAAACGTCTGATGCAGCAGAAGATAAATGTTGGAGATCGTTTCAATCTTAAGATGTGCAAAGACAAAGTAAGTCTGGAGGATGGCAAGACGATGCATGCAAGCAGTCTTTTTAAACTGTAGTCGCTTATTTGCTTATATGGAGTCGTGTGGTAGGGCGGGAGATTCGCAATTGGACTCCCAATTGGAAAATGATATCGACAACGAAATCCTGGCTGATGACACAATAGAACTGGCTACCAACATGCAGGAAGGTAGAAGACATAACGCCAAAAGCAGCGAGCATCTCACCGAGAAGAGGAATGAAACGCAATCTAACCACCGGCGGCTCTGGACAGTGGGACGTACCGAAACGAACACACACCGCAGGACTACAATGCGGTCAAACACCATTGGGGCTTTTAGAGTCATTAGAAGAAAAATTTCTTTCCTATTTTGCAGGCAAAGAAACATATCCGCACGAGCAAAGACACGGATGAAGCCAGAGCGCTTAAAGCAACTTCAAATAGGTTCGCATTGAACAAGACTAAGGAACTGGAGCGCCAACATAGACATTTAATTAGAGTCTATAGTTCTTACGGAAGAGTAACGAACAAACTGGATGAGTGGCTGTCGGATTTTAGGCCCCCTGAGAATTTTCGAAATTTGAACATGGGTCTCGACCACGAGCCTAATGATGAGTTGGAAGACGCTTTGGTCCCCGAAGAATGTTAAAACTTTGACATGAAATTCAATACGGCCCACACATATGTAGTCTTAATCTCATATTTAGTTATCTCAGTCTATGTCATAAATATGCCACTTTTTCTAGCATTAATATTAATAGAGACACAAACGAGGATCGCTAGCAACACAATAGCTGAGACACCACTTGAAAGGGTCGAGCAGTTGTTGAACCACTTGACTGGCGATGTATGGGATAATATGTATTCCTATCACATACACATGTATTGTGTGAGGAAAAACCACCCTAGTGGCCAACGCAGGAAATTTATACACATCTTTGTGTTTTACACACACATTGTTAGATTTGAATATAGTTACGGAAAATATCTTAATAAATAGAAACTCATTCGCCAGAGTGAGTCAGTACAGTGCTCTCTCTCATTTTTGTTGAATACGTAAGCTCTCTAACGTAAGTCTTGTTCCATCTCTCCTTTCTATGTCTATTAGTCTCACGTTGTCGAAATCAACTGTGTGGTCAGATGACGTCAAGTGTTGCGCTAATGCTGTTGTCTCCTTTCTGTTTTTCGCGTCTCCTTTGTGCTCCGATATTCTTGTTTGCAGCGTCGTTTTGAAGTCTCCACATATACGCCGTCGCATGATTCGCCCTCCTTGCCTTTGCATGCAATTTCGTAAACAACATTTTGATTTTGTTGTTTGCTGAGTTTGTCTTTCGTGTTACTGAATAGTCTCCTTATATTCGTGTGAGCTTTGTAGGCGTACGTTATGTTTGAATGTTGGCTTTAGGTAAATTGTGTCCTTTGTTTCTTTATTTGGGTTTGGGGCGGGATTCGTTTTTGTGGTGTCTAAGATAAGTGTTTTGATTAATTGTCTGGAAAAGTTATTCTTTAACAAGATTGTCTTTAGTTTAATGTATATTTCTGGTCTATATATTTGGTCGCTGAATATGTATGCTTTATTTGTCATATTTTTAGCTGTGTATATCTTCTGTGATAGTGCGAATGAAAGTTTATGATGCGTCCTGATGCTGTGTCCTTAGTGTACCATTTAAACAATAGTTCTCCTTCTTCTCTCTTTATTTCGGTGTCTAAGTATGGTATTTTCCCGTTTTTCTCCACTTCTATAGTGAATTGCAATCTTGGGTGTTGCTTGTTGTTTTCAATAAGTATGAACTCTAAAATTTCCCTAAATTTGGTCTTTGGTATGTTTGTATGTATCAATATGTCCGTCAATTTTTCCATAATGTTCTTGATAGCTAGTTTTACTGGTATATTTGTAAATAATGAGATGACGTCAAACGATACTCGTATCTCATCCTCTCCAATTTTTACAGTGGTCAAGTTATTTTTAAGTTGTGTCGCATTTTGGATGTTATATGTATCAGAGACGATGTTTTTGATTAATGTTCCTACGTGTTGAGAATTTTCTGAAGAGTGTGGTACTGGTGAGTTTGTTTTTTTGTAGCATGGAGCGTTTGTTGATGACGCGATTGGTCTCAGCGGTGTGTCCTGTTTGTGAATTTTTGGTAGACCATATATTCTCGGTGCGTATACTTCTGTGCAGTACAGTCCCATTTTAAGCCTGGCATCAATAAAGTGTTGTTTGTAAAGATGATTCACAATGGTGTTGTTCTTCTTTATGAGTGTTTGGTTGGGATCCTTTCGTACTTTCCTGTATGTCGTCTTTTCCTCGAAAAGTTTTTGCATCTTGTACATGTACTCTCTTTTGTACATTACTACTGTCTTATTTCCTTTGTCTGCTTGTGTAATAATGATTTGGTTTTATGTCTTGGTGTTCCCTTTGTAACATGTAACGGGTATAAATTTATACACCTTTAGGGAACTGATGGTCTTTAACCGAGATCGGAGTACGCGCTGGCTTCAACGCTTCCAAAGGGGTGGGTTCTTTAAGGTTAACCGTAGGTTAAAATGTTCCGAGGTTACATTCAATCATTAAAAATTCGCGTACTATTTTTATACAAGGAAACAGGAGGGGAAGAGGGAGATGGGAAGGTTCATTAATCGATAAAAAATTAGAGAAAGTAATAGAGGGTCTATTTACGATTGGACTAATCTTTTATGGTTGCACTGGTGTTAGAGTGCGAACGCCCACCCTACGTAGATCCTGGTTTGCCATCTAAAAAAGAAAATTTTAATCAGGATCCCTAAAACTAGTCCTGGTTTAGTTACCCTAGCTCGTTTCGGTGATGTATGGTTCCAAAAATAACAATAGTTTTAAGCTAGCATGACAAAAATATTAAACAATTTATTATAAGAGGTTGACATTATGACCTATCATCCTAATATATTAAACAAAAATTTACAATACTATCAACAAGTAGATATGAGTTGCTGAAACAAAATTAAATTAGCGAGTATATAATATATAATAATAAAGAATAATAAAAATATAATATATGATCATGCATATAGATATTTTATAAAACTAAATGAATATATTATAAGTTAAGTGCAAAAAGAATTTACGAAAAAGAATATGCATTGGATAAAGGCATGTGAAATATAAAACAAATATTTTGTAGGCAAGTGTAGATGCAGTTGGTCTAGCAATCATATGTTTGCTGCATGGCAAAAAAAATTAACTTCAAGTTCAAGGTCAGCGAGAGCTTGCGACAAGGAAAAGCTTTCGCGAGATCAAAACAGACTTGACAGAAAAGCTTTTTATCAAATAGTTAATGTTGGCTTAAATATGTATGTAAACCATAGGTTTTTATATCACTTACAGCATCATCCCACGCAGAAAGATCTTTCGGTGTAGAGGTGGTGTGGATATTCAAGGTATTAATTAAATTTTAACCTGTGAAAGAAAGCTTTTTTTTTTTTTTTCTCGCACGACACAAAGCTCATGCATATGACACCATGTTATTGCCAAAAATTAATTTATATGTTTAAATAAATGTTTTTTTTTCTAATCACAAAAAGCCTTTTTGCATTTTTAAATGATGATTGAAATTAATTAAATTATTTGCTTATTTTTTCAAGGTATATGATTCAGTTAAATATTAAAAATCTCTTTGCAACTGCATACACCACTTGCAACACTAAACAATTATTTTATAAACAAAATGCAAACGACTTAACACAAAAATATCACTAATTAATTTTGGGCATTAGACATTAGACATTATTTTCCGCGCAAAAAGTATTTGGCACACTAACAACAACAGCGATCAGAGGCTGTGGCTGAGGTTAGGTTCACCAACCACAAAGAAAATTTGGATTCAAAACCAAATGACGTGTTTTCCATTGGTTCAGCGCCAGCAATTAGACGAGGGAACGATCGCGAGCACTTGGAACCATTTCCACCAAAGAAAAGTGCCTTAGGATCACTTTTTCCACGTTTAGCGAATTTTCTCTCGACCGGGGTTTGTGGGCTTGCGTTAACAACTGGAGAAAGCTTTTATATACACATGCGTAAGCGGGGTTGAGGAAAGCTTTGATATGTTGGGCAATTAATGGACATTTATCTCTGCGGCTTTAGTATGTCATTTAGCCATTCAATCCCAACTATTGGTTGACGGGTTTTGGGTGGATTAACTAAATTTAGTTAAGATATACCATAGTGCCGATTCTGATCAGAGAGAAAAAAAAAGGAAATTTGAAAGTGCGATCAGAAATTGCAAAAAAAAAAGAATTAATAAACAATTATTTACCCGTTGAGGGAATTGGCACTGCAGGAAAAGATTAGAGGTAATGACTTTCTCCCAGTCTGACTCAATTGTTCTGGCTCAAAAGGGTGATTAGCAGGTTAGGTACGGCCAACTAATTAACAAAAATTTTAATTCACACACGCATTTGAAAATTCGTTGAAATACTCACTAAGCAGGTAGCATAAATTATACAAAACGGTTAGGTTTAAATTAGTCTTTGCTTTTAATCACTACTTTGGACTGAACTTTGAAATTTGAATTTAATTCTGATCGAGGTTTGAGCGCGCACTACTGTTCGCTATGAGAGTCACAAAGAGAAAGAACGACGGTCAGCCAACATGGTAGTTGGGAGGCTAGTTTTCCGGAAATCTTTCCTTCCTTCATTCGGCCTTCAACAGTTGATTGTCAATTTTTGATTAATCAGCTGACTGAACATGGGCCAATTAAACAGACGAAACACCAACTATAGAGGGAGTTTTATAAAAGCTTGACTTAGTTCATTGGCTTGGGTATTTTCGTTGCCTATTTCGAGGCTTGACCAAAGTCGACAAGCGGCCTGTTACACCTTATGAGTTGTTCTGTGTTCTTTGATATCGATAAAATGAGTTATAGCCTATTTCCACTGGCTTCATTTCTTATCATTTTAATTTCAAAAAATGAAGCCGTTTCCATTGACAAATTGTCATCATTTTGACACTTTGACAAAAACAGCTGCTTTGTTTATTTAAATAACAGGCTGCACTTTCAAACTTACATGGACTTTTTGCAATATTTAGCAAAAAAAAAAAGACATACCCCTCAGGACAGCAATTCCTCGTGGCGAACACAATGCCATCGCCCTAAACTATCAGCAGAAAGCTAAATACACAACTTATTATACACTTGAAAAGTGTATTATAATTTTGCCCAGAAGTGTGCGACGCTTAGAAGGAATCATCTCCGACCACATAAAGTATATATATTCTTGATCAGCATGACGAGCTGAGTCGATTAAGCTTTGTCCGTCCGTCTGTCCGTCTGTCTGTTTCTACGCGAACTAGTCCCTCAGTTTTGGAGCTATCGAGCTGAAACTTTGCACAGAATCTTCTTTTTACTGCACGCTGCTAATATGTCGGAACCGACCGGATCGGATAACTACTTCTTGTAGCTGCCATACAAATGTTCGGTCGGAAAATGGATTTTAGTGAGAAAAACTGTTTTGCTCTCAATATAACTGCTCTCAAACACGGTCATGGGTAATATGTAATGTTTTTAAGCTGATCTGCGAAGTTTGGTCGAAGTCGCTAACCGTTGAGACAAGCTATTTCAAGTGTATCAAAACTTCGGTACAGACGAAGTTAGCTTTGCCTTTCTCGTTTTTAGTAAATTTTTTACCTATTTATATTTTAAGCAAAATACGCCTACTTTTTCGGGGCAATTGTCATCTTTTTCGAGAAATGAAAGGCAAAATGAAGTGACAATTCGTATGGAAGAAATGATATCATCAGTTTTAAATGATGATTGAAATTAATTAAATTATTTACGTTTGGAAGAAATTTTCTTTCATAAATGAGACATTTCTCACTCTGGAATCGCAGTTTCTTGGCCTTAAACTGCTGAGCGACTCTCCGAAAATAAAAATACCTAACAACAATTTGTTTCCGGTCCAACTGGGTGCTTCACCCGCTAGTCAAGTTCCACCTGAATCGCTGATTACTCCACATAATAATGCCTCATCACTACCGGTGCAAGATGCTGAAACCTTTCATACACCTACTGGAATTGTAGTGGTTGCTAGGGTGTCTTCGAAAAGGTCTTGGTTGTCTTCCTTCGGGGCACAGCTTTTCATAAGCACCTACACAGTAAGAGGGACACGGCAGGCGAGATCCTCTGGTTCCGTAGCTCATTCGGCGATGGGGTGGGTTGTTGCCATTCCATAACTGCATCCACACAAACTTTAAAGACAGGACCTCTACGGAATTTAGATAGGGAACTAGACTCCACAAAATCAAATCAAACGACTCAAATTAAGATCAGTAGCAAGTTTACAAAAAAAAGTTGAATATCAGCCTAAGACGCGTATTGAGTTGGGGGCGAGGTCTAAGATGTTAAATGACAACCACAATCTTTTTTTAAATTTACTGTATGTATGTGTGTTCATGATTAATTAATTGCATAATTCTTGTATGTGTGAGTCAACTGCGGCAAATTATTTCATGGAACGCAAAGGGAAAAATAGCTAATCTAATTAATTTATAAGTATTTTGTTTAAATTAAATTTCTAAATTCATGTTGGATAGTGTAGGTAGCTATTATAATTATTATTTATTTAGGTGAATGCCAAAGAAAATGATTTAAACTTCAATTTTTAAAATTTCGTAAGTACTTGTATGCAAACATTTGGCAGTCACTGTGCAAAGAGTTTACTAGAGGCAAGCGCGACAGCTGTTCTTCTAGCACTGATCGGCTAACAAAAATATGTTTGTTGTTGTTGCATGCGATATTTTCTTGTATTTATGGTTTTATAGCATGTGAATATTCATGGCATGTAATGGAAGGCGACACTTGTTTTGGTTTAGGACTTTATTTTCATTACTTTACTCTTAAATTCCGTTATCAATTAAAATCTTTTTATTTGTTAATAAACAGTTAGGCTAAGCGATCACCAATTTGGACACAGAAGAGTACTTGTACCGCTGCTCTATATATATGCAAAATATTATATACATCAAAATTGGTCCAACTTAGCTCTGCTTGCGAACAAGGGGGGAAAGAGATCAATAAAAAAGACTTACATACATCCAAAAGCTCGATCGATGCAAGGTCTTACAGCGCGATCAACAATCCTCGACAGCCCCTTCCAATGTTGCATGACGACTAGGTCGATATTTTGACACAAAAATTCACTTTTTCGTTTATAACCTAAGTTTTCCGCCATTACTTTGGTTCTTATTTCATATCAAATGCATCTTGGTCAAATTACAAAAGCTTACAAAAAAGGACAATTTTTTCAACAGAGAAGATATAAGGCTTTCCATATCTATTTTTTGTCGCTGAATTCAAATAAATTGTCAGATTTCCCCCAGCACGTCAGGCTCACGAGATATTTGTCTGAAAGTGTGTTCAGAGAGAATTCTTTACCTTTGATTTTTGGATTTTAATATGGAAAATGTGGTTAATTTTAATAATATCTGTTTTTTCCCAAACTTAAAAATTTCTGAAAAATTGCCATCTGATATTGAAAGTATTAGAAAAATAATTTATTGCATCATTGCGCTTTTAATTGTTATAGCCCAAACACTATAAATATTTGCGCCACTTTTTTAAATTTTTTTCAACAATATTAACCTCCTAAATGCTTTTAAATTAACAAAAGGCAGACTTAAATTTTTTTTTTAATATCCACTCTTTTCTTTCACAATAACTACTGGAAAATATTGTGCAAAAATTAATTTTTATACTCTGTACCGACGGTACATAGAGTATAATAAGTTTGTGCAAATGTATGTAACAGGGAGAAGGAATCACTTCCGACCCTATAAAGTATATATATTCTTGATCAGCATCAACAGCCGAGTCGATATAGCCATGTCCGTCTGTCCGTCCGTCTGTCCGTCTGCCCGTCCGTATGAACAAACAGATCTCAGAGATGGTAAGAGATAGAGGTTTGACATGTATGGGACAAATGTTTTTTATATGTACTTGCAGGCAGATCAAGTTTATTTTCAATTTTTGCCACGCCCCCTCCCGCCCCCAAAATTATGAAACGTCATATCTCCCACAGTTTTGTAGATAGATGATTTGTACCTTCTAGAGATAGTTAGTCATTAGCAATATGTATCAATTTGCCGAAGAAATGATAAAGATCGGATGAGCGGTTCTCAAGTTATGAGCAAATAAGTGAATCACCCCCCTCCACCACCCTCCCACCCATGCACTACCAACGCACAATCTTAGATAGAGAGAGAGTGAGAGAGAGAGAGAGAGAGAGAGAGAGAGAGAGGGGGGAGAGAAAGAAACTCAGAGATGAGCGCAGCAGCAGCTCTGCATTTATCTCTTACTCTAGGTACAGAGTATAAATATAGTCGGGCTTGACCGACTTTCTTACTTGTTTTTTATAATTTTTGGGCTATAACTTTTAGAAGCAGTATGATACCGAAAAACTGACAGTACGTTAAATAAGACGAGACAACGGACTAATAAATAGTTCTTTCAGATTTTTTATGTTATCAGAAAATTTTTCAGAACTATTTAAACTTGGAAAGAAATCGGACTTATCCAAAAATAACAACATTATAATATTAAAGTATAAAAATTTCTATGTGTTCGGTCCCAAGGGGCTAAGTGGGGAACTGCCCTTTAATATTTTTGTGTTTTGAGAAGGTTTGGGATTTTTAGTGTTGTGAGTTTTTAAAAAGGGGTCGCTTTTTTTGGGTTTGTTAAATTTTTTTTTTTTTTTTTTTTTTTTTTTTTTTTTTGGGTTAATGTTAAATTTTCTTGATATTCTGGCTCTAGAGGGTTTGATTCCAGCACATCGCACCAAGCACACAGTTCAAAAAATTGTAGAAGCTGCAAAAATTTATGATTGGGACTTGAATTACTACACCGAAACCGAGCTGACAAATGAATTTATTATATGGCAAAGGAGTTGTGAGAACTCAGAGTTTAAAAAGCCCAGACTGCACTCGAGGCACTACAGCTCATGAAATCGAAGAAATTCAATCATTTTTTTCCGAACGTTGCAATATTATTGCAAATGTTTTCTACTTTCGACTTTTTCTCTGCTGAAAAGATTGAAAACCTACCTTCGTCGCGATATGTTTGAGGACAGACTCTGCGGGTTAGCTCTGGATTACGTTCACAAAGATATTTTAACTTGAACTTACGAAATAGTTGACATGCTTTGCCAAGCCAAATCTCGTCGTCATGCCAGCTTACCTATATTATATTTCTTTATTATTTTTCAACATTAAATAACACAGGTTTACAAAAAAATGTTGGCAAATTTTCGCAACAGTGAAGATAGAAAAGTTGTAATATGTAGTTTTGGTCTCTCAGTGTAAATTTATTGTTCGTTTTCCTCCCGCACGTCAGTTTTGCGA
This sequence comes from Lordiphosa stackelbergi, assembly GCA_018904235.1. NCBI lineage: Eukaryota > Metazoa > Arthropoda > Insecta > Diptera > Drosophilidae > Lordiphosa > Lordiphosa stackelbergi. The sequence goes on from JAEIFU010000882.1 coordinate 85,698, forward strand.
GTTTAGCGAGGTTTCATTGCATTTGTTGGTCCTGTGGCCACATAACACATTGCGCAATTTACACCGAATGCTTGCCAAAGTCACTCTTCACTGTATTGTATTGTATTTATTTGAATATTCCTAGTGATACATGCGAAGCATATTTTTAATTCACTAGTCACGACAGATAACAAACCGATATATAAAACATAAACTTATACTACTACTTATACTAACAATGGTATATATGTATTTAAACTAGCATTAACATTGAGATTTATTTACTTATTACTTAGTTCCTATTTTAGATGCATTAATAATTGATTTTTAAATAAGTGTGCGCTACTAATATTTTTTATCCTATGAGGTAACTGATTCCAGAGACGAACAGCGTTTATGAAGAAATGTTTCTTTGAACTAGATAGTGAAAATCTTTGGCAAACAATGTTTTTGGTCCTTCTTGAAGAGGTAAATTTTAGTTTATCGTACAGGTACTGTGGAGTCATTGTATTTATAATCTTGTGTAATAATATGAGGGCTCTCATGTCTATCCATCTATTTAAGGGCAGCCCAAAGATTTGGCATGCAGCGGTTGAGATGTGGTCCATTGGCTTTAGATTGTATACATATCTGGCAATGTTATTAAAAACAACATTGAGCTTTTGTCTCGAAATGGCATCACTGTTTCCAAAGACTTCAACCCCATAGAAGAGGCCAGAGGTCAAATATGTTTTCGCTATTAAGAGCCGTAAATTTACTGGTAGAAGATTCTGTGTCATATAGAGAACTCTGAGTAATCCATACGTTTTGCCCACTGCCCTTTTTATGTGATCACCCCAGGTCATTGTCTTATTAAAGGTAAAACCTAGATTACTCGCCTGAGCAACATACTCAATATTGCTATTCTCGATTTTTAAATTATTTAATTCATCTGTATTTAAAAGTTTTTTGTAAATGACCAAGCATTTCGATTTAGATGGGTTGAGTCCCAGTCCATTTCTTTTAGCCCAGTCACTTATATTACTTAGTTCCCTATTTGACACATCAATACATTCACTAATTTTACTGACAGGACGACTAACATACAGTTGCACATCATCTGCATACATATGTACATCACAGTTTGACATCACAGCTGGTAAGTCATTAACATAAACACAAAAGAGCAAAGGTCCCAGAACCGATCCCTGCGGTACTCCACGTGTAAGTGACAAAAAGGACGAAGCACTGCACGAGGTTACCACTGATTGACATCGTTCGGTCAAGTATGAGCGAAGCAGCTTTGACGCTGTGCTAGAAAAATTATACAGCTTGCTGAGCTTGGAGCAGAGCACATCATGATTAACCGTATCAAACGCCTTACTGTAATCTAACAGAGTCAAAAACGTCACCTGTCCATTGTCTATATTATTTCTAATGTCTTCAGTAATTTTCAAGATCGCCGTCGTACAACTTTTATTTTTCTGAAAACCAGATTGTTTCTGATTCAACAGATTATTGGAGACCATATACAAATTAATTTGGTTAGCAATCAACTGTTCGCAGACTTTGGACAAGAAAGGTAGTAGGGATATCGGCCTATAGTCATTATTTGCCTTTAAAATAGGTACAATTTTGGCAGATTTCCACATTTTTGGAAAAACGGAAGTAGTTAATACCGTATTCATAATATGTGTGACGTGGGCAAGTATTTGTGGGAGTAAAATTTTTATGAATTTTGGATGTATCTCATCAAGACCGACCGCATTTGATTTTATTTTTAGAACACATTCGAGGACATCACACTGACTCACATGCACAAAATTAAAGCTACTATCACAGTTAGAGGGTGTTTCACAGTCTTCATAGTAATTATAGTCAACTTCAGGTACTTCAGATTGCACAAATTTAGCATTAAGGTAGTTTACATCTACTTCCTCACCAGGATCTTTCGTCTTTTGCTTTCCAATACCTAATCCTTTAATTTCCTTCCAACGCTGTCCGGTAGAGATTGCATTAGTAAACTTATCGCAAAAGTATGTACTTTTTGCTCTACATATAAGTGACTGTACATTCCTTCTTAATTCTTTAAAATATGAGTAGTGTTGTTCAGTCCTGTACCGTTTCCATTTCTCATACGCCTGATTTCGTAGCTGAATGGATATTTTAATGTCATTATTAAACCAAGGGTTTGCAGACTTCCGTATCCGACTGGTTTTAACAGGTACAGCTAAGTTGTATAAATAAGTTATATAAGATTGAAGTAAGTCTACTTGGGCATCAGCTGTTGGAAGGGTATATATATTGTCCCAGTCACATTTCTGAAATTCATTGTTCAGCAATACGTAATTAATTGATTTGAAATCTCTGTAAGTTAACAGTTGTCCTGGTTTCTCCAGATATATGTCATAAGAAAGAAAAATAAGGTCATGCTTGGAAAAAGCTGGGACGGATATTTGGTCGTATAACAGTGTTTTTTCAGGTCTATTAACAAAGAACACATCAATAAGCGAACTGGAGTTCCCAGAGAAGTGTGTTGGGCAGGAGGAGTTTACAGGATACATATCCAATGCTTCCATATTATCAGAAAGATGGCTATCATTTAACAAATTACAATTTAAGTCGCCAGTAACTACTATATCATTGTACTTTAGAGATAATGTCGAAAAAACATTTAGTGCATCCGAATAATCTACGTTTCGATTTGGTCTGTACATACATCCTATAAGCAGTTTGGTGGCATTGTTAGCTCCATTTATCTCTAAGAACAAATATTCTATTGGACTTCCACTTGGATGTTTACAAAGAATTTTTACCGTCAAGTTGTTTTTAACAAATATTGCGACACCTCCAGCATGACCTTCTCTATCCGCACGAAAAACATTATACCCGTCACACAACACAAAAGAGTCACACATATTGGACAAAAACCATGTTTCAGATATACATATGACATCCACGTTTGACTCTACAAAAAGGTATCTAAATTCGTCAATCTTTTTAGCTAAACTTTGCGCATTAATGTGACATATATTTAGGCCTAAACATTGTTTGCCCAAGACTCTAACCATCGTATGGCTGTTCGCTCTGGATTTATCTATAATATCATCCATTTCTGGAGAAAGTAGCTAAATTGGAATAGTTGCACACACTTTTTACATAAAACATATAAAGGATAACTAAAACACACCCAGAAATCATAAAGAATATATAAATTAAATTGACTCTTAAAACTGACATAAACTAATCTAAGAGAACAGACCCATTCATTATTGGCGAAAGCTACTTTTCTCTTGCGTTTCTGACGACTTTATTTTATTAGCAGAGCTTTGCAGAAGAGCTGCATCCGAGTGCAACGATAAAAGCTCTTGCATGCTATCAATACGTGTAATGGTACCATTTACGCCCGCTCTCACATGTACCAAAGAGCGCCGGGTAAATACAGCTGATAATATTTTCTGTCTCTTCATTTTCATGGCCTCTTTAAAAATATCGTAGTGAGCTTTTGTAAGCTGCTCGTTTACATAAAATGGTACCTGACTGTTAAAGCCCAGCATTTCCAAGCTCAGTTTTTGATTGTTGTCTCGACGGTATACTCCAAGGTGTTGCATTAAATTAATTTTTTCACGCACGTGCTCTAGCTTTGCAATTATTACGCCGTCTACAGTGTGGCTTGCCGGTCTATGTTGCTTGATACGGAGAATATCGTGGAGTTTTGGTGCCGGGGTGAGACCAACTGCAAAGCAGAGGCTGTTGAAGATTTTCTTCAAGTTTTCACCTTCCATGTAGGGAATCCCATGCATGCGCAGATCACCAGCGATGCGCTCCGAGTTTTGCACAGCCAGCTTAGCTTCCAGCTTGGCCTCGAGTTTTCCTTCAAGCTTCGCCTCCAGTGCTACAACCTGGTCTTTGAGAGCAGGCAATTCACCTGCTTCCTTTTCGAGCCGACAAACACGCTGAGTTAGCTGCTGGATTTCCATGGCCATAGTGTTTAGGCGTTCATTAAAGACGCCTAGGATGCGCTCCTCTGTGTCCCGAATGCTTGTGGTGATGTGCTGCGCCTGCTCTTCGAACTTTTTGTTCATTATCTCAAGCAAACCGGATTGTATATCGGCAGGCTTCTTGGTCCCTTTGCTGTCTCCACAGACGTTCTGGCGCTGGCGCTGTAGCGCTGGTGAAATGGTTGACTCGAGCGGCCCGGATGAGGGAGCAAGCTTATGCCCCCCCTTGTTGTCTACGCCGGTGTTCTGGCGCTGACGTGTGACTGCCGGAGAAGACATTTCTCGATGTATGTATTGGTAAAATTTGTTTGTATGTGGTTGTGAACCGTTGGTTATGTCTTTAGATTTTCGTGTTTATGTTTTGTCCAAATGGAAATTAGAGATATTTGCTGGCCGTTGTTTGATGCTAGCAATAATCAAAGTTGGAAAATCAGACAGTGATGTTGGCAGATCAGCTGTGTGTACCTTCGCGACGAATCAATTTGTATTGAACTATACTTTTTTACATTAAGTTTGAGGAGCTGAGCAAAAACACGTCCGTTCTCTCTGAATCTAATCAAACTGTTGCCACCTCTAGAATGGCGTCTAATCAAAATTAATTCATATGTTCAATTAAATTTTCAACGATCGGTCTTTAATGATTTTTGGAACAATCTAAATAATTGAAATCTTTCTGAAATCCTTGATTACTAAAATGGAAACTTTCCATATATTTGGTGAATTAATCTATTTGGGCTCTGAGGGGGAGCTTCAGCCCCTATAGTTAGCACTGTGCCAATGGATACACAAGTTCATCCGAAAATGGAGTTTAACAGATTTTCTACTTTCTCAGTAGAACAGATTTCGAGATAATATCAAATTACGGTTTTTTGCATTTTTGAAAAAGGACCTCTCACTTAATTTCAAATATCTCAATTATGAAATAACTTATAAATAAGACTTTCTACTTTCTCAGTAGAACAGATTTCGAGATAATATCAAATTACGGTTTATCTGTTGGAAATTGTAGAAGTTATTAGCATTTATCTAAAAATTGAGCAATTTCAGTTTTACCGTTCAAGTGGTATTAAAAATGTCTAAGGTCTATTTTGTACTGCCGTTTGTGTGCACAAAAACCAAAAAAAGTCACCCATCATGGCCTCATCCCAAAATCCTTCATAGCGGCGTTCCTTTCTCTTCAGGGGTTTTCAGGGAAGAAATCCAAATGAGAAGCCAAAAAATTAAGTTACAACGACATTTTTACTCCTGTTCGCAATACAACGTGCAGCGTTTGAGTGTAATGAAAACTTTAATATAATATACGAACTTTAACTATTTTCTCATAATTTCTTATTAAATGTGCGACGACTTCTTTATAGGACTATAGGACTTTAGGACTTCTGAAATTTCCAAGAAATGAAGTGACAACACAACGGAACGAGTTCCATGCGTCCGTCGTCAAATCTGTTCTTCTGAGAAATTTTTAAGCTCCATATTCGGATTTGGCGCGTGATTTTACATAAGGAGTGGCATCAAATTGTGGAGGATTAGAGAAAAAAGGTGTGAGTGTCGTTAACACTCACGAGTCTTTGATGTGAAACATGATGCTTATTTTAATAACTTATTTTGAAATCACAAGCTCTCTTAATGGCACTCTTTAGAAAGAAAAAAACTAACAGGGAGTAGAAATACCAGCAACCAGATCACTTGCTGCAGTGTTCTCTGATTTTTTCAGGAAGTCATGTTACCCACAAAGCTCCTACCCAGATCCAATATAGCTAGATCCCACTTAGATCGTACCAAGATCCCACCTAATTTTTTCCCTGATCCCATCCAGATACTCCCCAGATCCTACTTAGATCCCAATCAAATCCCGCCCAGATCCTACCCGGATTCCGCACTGATACTACCCTGATCCCACCCAAATCCTACCCAGATCCGCTTAGATACCACCCAGATACCACTAGATTCCACCCAGATCCCTCCCAGATCCCACCCATATATCCCCCAAATCTAACCCCGGTCTCACCCATGTCCCACCCAGATCCCAGCCAGATCGCGCCCAGATCCTACCAAGATCCGACCCAGATCTTTTCCAAAACCCACTCAGTTGCTCCACTTCAGCATCTCGCCCACGTTTTTGCTATCCCCCCTCTGCCTATTCTGTTGTGTGTGTGTTAGAATTTTACTCCTACTAAAATCGGCCGTACCGAAATTAAAGATGTTTCACATCAAAAATTTAATAATTTGTGAACTTGTGAATTTGTTTCCTAAGCTAGCGCCACCCGTATCAGTGTAAAA
>JAEIFU010000883.1:0-91932 GCA_018904235.1 Lordiphosa stackelbergi
AACTGCATGGCTATATCAACTCAGCTCGACATGCTTATCACGAATATATTTACTTTATATGGTCGGAGAAGATTTCCTCTATGCGTTACAAACATTCGGACAATTGTAAAGTTCTTTACATTTCCAAAATAAATATACACAGAGGGAAAAAACCGAGAACATTGGACTCAAAATGAGCACAAACGTTATCAAAAAGTATGCATGAACGGGTTTTCTCACAAGTAGTGCAATGTTCTCACTTTAAGAACAATTTTTTGAGAACGCAAAAACTCAGATTGAGTTGATATTGTTCCATTTTTGAGAACATGATTTGAGTTAATATTGTTCCGTTTTCAAGAACATTTTAAACTCACCTGGGAAAAAAAATTGATTGCACTTGGACCAAGTGTGGGCGGATTCCTCACAATGGGGTGGAATGGGGAACGGGAACATACCTCTTTTGATTGGAAGTGAGGCAAGACTCCTTGGTTAGGTGCGTGCACATGCTGCTTCTCCTCGACCCATATATTCCATCGCTTCAACGACCGACCCCCACCTGTCCTCGTTTTATTTAAGTTTTTCAGAATAACACAGAAAAATTTGTTCGGGCTTCACTGGGATTTGAGCCCGGTACCTTATGCATTCAACGTATGGAATGACGCGCTAGCCAATTCGGCCGTTGAACAGTTTTGCAGATGCACGTCTAGAGGGCTACTTATGCTTTGTTGAGCTGACAAGAGGGAGATCAAAAAGAGAGCCAACTCGCTCTCACTCGCTCTCTCTCTTGTATATCTCTCTCTTGGAAACCGGTTTTGTTGTTGTTCAAAGCAAATATTATCCGATTGAGAACAACTTTACATTTAGAACATTCGTTCTCAAAAATTTTGAGAATATTCTGTTCTCATTTTAAGTTGAAGGCAACTTATTTTCTGAACACGTTTTTTCCCTCTGTGTAGCTTATCCAAATTGTTTGGGTGGAGAATTTTGCTAAATCTCCTATCTCTCCTTGAAACCAACCGAAAGAATTGGTTTTGGGTTGGACTTTGGTTGTAAGAGATTTCCGTGACACCTTCGATAATAGCGTTACACTAAGCAAAGGGGCTACCTGCCTAAAAATTTGTTACTTGACCAATTATGTACCTTCCAATGGTAAAATATATTTAAAAACTCATTTTTCTTTATTGGCCCGATGTTTGCATCACAACCGTTTGAAGGTCTCGGCCGCTGCAACCAATGTCCGCCAGTCGCTTTGCTCCGTGCGAGCTGGCACCAGTTTTTCACGCCAAGCTTGGAAATGTCTTTCCGCACCTGGTCGCTCCTCTTGTGGACCATTTTTGCTGGTGCTTGTTTATCCATACGGGTAACATGTCTCAGCCAGCGCAACCGCTGCACAGTGGTCGCTCCCATAGGCCAAAAATAAAAAAATCAAAGTCAACATTTAGGCTTGAAATGTGTCAACACTAACTCATAATAGATCTAGCTATTAAACTGCATTCTTGTTTTTTTTTTCGCTAACCGCCCTGTCAAAGAATAGCATAAAAAAGAGAGCATGAAATTATTTGTTTTTGACAGTTTGAACAACTTGCAAGTTATGTTCGCAAATAAAATGAAAAATACGCATTTAAAACGGAATGCTCGTCCAATGAAGCAATTTATATTGTAAAGAAAGGTATTAAATATGTTTTGTGACAATTTGCGGGTAGGTAACGTGCTGTGTTAATGTTAAAAAAACAATTGAATGTAACATAGATACCTGTTTAATTATATATTCGTGATGAAAACAATGATTTCATTTAAGCTTTTAGTGGTGAAGATAATCGAGCTAACGATAAAATTTAGTTAATGATAATGTACGATATATTCATCAAAAAAAGTTTTCTCACTAGAACTACATTTTGACCGATCGTTCCTATGGCAGCTATATGCTATAGTCATCCGATTTAAATCAAACTTGACAGAATTGTGTAGGCAGTATATAATATAGATCTGTAATGCGATAGCATTGAAAACCAAAAAAGTTTTTCTTACTAAAACTTTTTTCAGACCTATCTTTTTGTATGGCAGCTATACTATATAGTTGCCCGATTTTGATAAAACTTGCTGAAATTATGTGAAAGCATAAAAACTCATAAATACCGGAGTTGGGAGCGATAGCATTGAAAACAAAAAAATTTTTCTCACTAAGACTTTTTTTCAGACCTATCTTTTTGTATGGCAGCTATACTATATAGTTGTGCGATTTTGATAAATCTTGCTGAAATTATGTGAAATCCTAGAAAACTTATAAATACGGGGGTTGGGAGCGATAGCATTGAAAACAAAAAAGTTTTTCTCACTAAAACTACTTTTTCAACCGATCGTTCCTATGGCAGCTATATGCTATAGTCATCCGATCCGGCCGGTTCCGACAAATGTGCAGCGTATTTATACCAAAAGACTTCGTGCAAAGTTTGGTTGAGATAGCTTCAAAACTGACGGAGGAGATAGCATAGAAACAGACGGACAGACGGACGGACAGACGGACAGACGGACATGGCTATATCAACTCAGCTCGTCATGCTGATCAAGAATATATATACTTTATGTGGTCGGAGATGTTTCCTTCTGTGCGTTACAAACATCCGGACAATTTTAATATACCCTCTCCAGGGTATAAAAAGAGGGAAGGGTTTTAATTATAAATTCGTGTGAAAACAATGATTTCATTTAAGCTTTTAGTTGTGAAGATAATCGAAGCTAACGATAAAATTTATGTTAAAATAATCGTCAATATTTACAGATTATAATGGTTTAAGTTTCAGCTGCAGAAACTTGCAGATTGCTGTGTTATTTGTATCAAAGCGGCTTCGCTTTTTTCGGTTCTTTTTTTTTGTATGTGTAACTGTGCTCATTTGTACCGTTTGTTGGGATTATCGTCTGTGCGTTTTTGTGCCATTTATTGTAATTGTCTTCTTGGTTCCTTTTGTGAATATTTAAATGTTTTGTTGCGATTTAGTTGATATTTTAATGTTATGGTAACATTTTTTATTATATAAATTTCTGCTTTAGTGGTTTCTTGTGATTGTGAATTTAGGCTCATGTATTTATTTGATAATTGAGAGAAGATTAAAAAAATATCTGATATTTTAATATTGAAGATCGAGAGCGAAGGCTATGCAGTTAGAACTGAAAATTTAAAACAAATGGAAGAACGCGTTCATTATTTCTGCAAGAGTATTTAACAAATTGGCGAGAATGCAGTCGAAAAAGAACTACAGTTTTGGAAAAGCATTCAGATTGGCTGGCGAAAAATGTTGCGGTTTTATTGAATTGTTATGTACAAATACCTATAAATGTTAAAGATCGTGGTGGTCCCAGGGCAAGTTTTTCGAATGTGTTCAAGACGAAGAAAGAGAAGACGGATAGCTGAGGAAATTGATGACAAAATCAATGAGCCAGCAACTGATTATTTGCGCGAAAAATTTGTTTGTTTATGTTGGGATGGTTTTTTGTGCTTTGCATGGACTTAGGCACACCCACTGTGTGTTTTATTACTTGTTATAATATTATAGAATTATGAAAAAAAGATCCACTATGATATCTCCACTGGAAGTATTTTTGGCCGCTCGCTCCATACAAGCCCGACCACTGTGCGCTGTTGCTTTATGCGCTTGACCAGACTAGTATCCCCATAGAGCTCATACAGTTCGTCATTCATTCAAACCTCTTTTGGTATCAAAAGGCTTGGAGAGGTTCGTTCCTATTTTGAAGGAGCTTTGAGTGGCAATGATCCGAGTCTATGTTGGCTCCTCGAATCGCACGCACGTCTAGTACACTCGATGAGTGCCTTCCGTCGATCACAACGTGATCAATCTGATTTCGTGTTCATTGATCGGGGGACTTCCAGGTAGCCTTATGGATGTCGAGGTGTTTAAATCTGGTACTAATTATGAGCATGTTCCGGCCCGCAGCAAAGTCTATTAGCCTCTCTGCGTTACCGGAGGTTGTTTTATGAAGGCTAAATCGTCCGACTGTCAAACCCAGACTTCTCTCCCGATTTTCGCGTTAAAATCGCCTAGCACGATCTTTATGTCGTGATCGGGGCAGCGTTCGTATAGTTGTTCCAGGCGCTTATAGAATTCGTCTTTTATCGGGTCTTTCTTGTCTTCTGTTGGCGCACGAGCACAGATAAGACTAATATTAAAATATTTTGCCTTAAGTCTGAGCGCGGCAAGCCGCACGTCAACTGGTGTAAAGCTGATGACAGAGTGGCTTAGTCCATCACTCACTGCAAAGCCGCACCCAAACTCGTGCTTGGAAACATGCCCGCTGTAGTATATCTCCCAGGGGGGTGGTGGTTTCTGATCTGCCTTCTCTTTTGGTAGCGTTATTATCTTGCTCCCATGTCAAATCCATTGCATTTTTTGGAGTACGGTAACATCCGAAGAATATATCTTGAGGACATTCACCAAGGCGATATTATCACCATCTCTGTTGAGGGTGCGGACATTCTAGGTGCATATCCGTAAATCGTGGTTCTTCAAACGTTTGCGTTGGTCGTCGTCAGAGGGGATCCGTATCCGAGGCATTGTTGTCGCAGTTTTTATTGGTGGAGATTTTTTACGATGGTGGGTACCAAACCCGACGCACTAACCCTATATATTATACCCTGTAGTGAAGGGCGGGTCGCCGCTCACGTTAGCCAGCAGCAAATGCGGATGCACCACGAGGAGATGTGCGTCGACTTAAGACGTAGTAAGCCAGGTTCGCCAAGTTGAACGGATCAGCAGCTTTACCTGACCACATACGCCCCCATTAGGTCCAGAAGCTCTATGACTAGAAGTTCTGAACCACCACAAAAGCTCATTGGGCTTGTAATTTATTCGGATGTTTAAATTGTGTAACGAAAAATAGAGTTATTTTAATTCAATGAGAAAAATTAATGATTTCATTTGCAACCAACTTCCTTTTTAAACATCACCGTTGAAGACATATTTTGAACTCTGTACCGTAAGAACAAAATCCAAGCAGATATTTAAAACTGTTGCTCCTTGACTAAATACTGATAGATTTTGGTAGACTTACACAAATTGAGATAGCTGCATATGGGTCATACTTTTTCGAATCGGACGGTCTCAAAATTCAACATTTTTGTTTCAATAAACAAAATACTCCCACCAAAACTTGGCTTATATACATGAAGCTTTTCAAAAATGTCAACATCACGCAGATCGGGTCTATAAAATGAAAACACACAGTTGACACAGAAGAAGAAAGCATAAATCATTGAAGTATTTGAATCAGTAAGAAGTAAATAAAGACGCTTTAGATTAATCTGAACATTCGGAGACGAGCAACTTGCCGAAGACTCCGATTTGGAAGATACAACAGATGAACCAGCAGGAGCGTATCCGTCAACAAAATATAAGAGTTAAGTAAAAATAACATTAAACGATTTTTAAAGGCAGCTTCTTTTTTTATTATTTGCGATTATTAATATTCTATTCAATAGAAACAACAATTACAAACAGTCTAAACGAATATATATTTTTTGTATTTTAAATTTCAGACCATCCTTCACAGTGGTGAGCAACAGAACAATGATATGCATTTCAATAGGAGAATGGCCAATAAATCTGAAATACTCTGGAACAGTAACTGAAACTGATACAGTAAGGTGAAGCCATCAATTAATTCAAAATAAAAGAAAGACAATTTTCTTGTTGCTCATACACTGGCTAGAGACCCACTTTTGAGTCTACGAAAAGATGTCATTGCTATTTGATTTGGCCTTAGATAGAGCAAAACTAGTGTAAAAAATTAAATTTAAAATATTAACGAAAGAAATAAAACCAAAATAAGGTCGTGTTGCTTGTACAATGTTGTACACACGACTGGCTAAATTTATTAAGCACATCCAAAGGTTGGATTTTTTGACTTTTTCTGGCCTACTGTGTTTAAATATTTTTCTTGCCTACTATATTTAGATTTTTGTTATTTTTATGGTTCGGAAATGAAAGGCATCTTTTTCCTTTTCTGAGGAAGTTTCTAGCATTAGGCAGTATGTTGGTGTATTTTGTGGCAATTTAAGTGTCCGCTTTAGGAAGAAAGTCTGTACCATATCTACCTCATGAAACAATCCGTGTTCATAAACTTGTGCTCCGTAGCTCTGGATCGATTTACATACAGCCAAAAACGGTTTCCATTTCGCTGTTAAACTTATGTCATTTTTCATTAAAAAGTTTATCCACGTTGCATTAATTCTACATTTTGCCGATTCAATTCTTTTTTCCAGGTGTTTTTTGAAAATCATGTTTGGTGTTTGCAAGACTCCAAGATAATTATACTCTGAGACTATTTCTATTATTGCACCTTTATATTGCCACCTCTTAGTTAACTTCCATATTCCAAATATCAAAGTATTGCTCTTATTTATTTATCATTAGCTGCAACTTTCTAGTGTAGTCTGCACTATATCGTCAGTGTAAAGTTGCTGTGTTATATCAATGCAGTCAATGTAAAGTTCATCTCCTAAATGTTCATGTAAGTCGTTTAAATAAAGCGTGGATAGCAGTGGTGACGTAAGACAACCCTGCTTCACCACTGAATGGGTTTCGAATGGCTCAGATGTTGTAGCTCCTGTCCATATTGCCGGTATGTCTCTTCTAGAAATACGAGGAGTTTATACAGTACTTCCATATTGTGCAATTTATACATACACAGAGAAAAAAAATGCAAAAGCTACACGAAAATGTAGGATTTCTACACCTTTCGACCGGGACTTTTAACTCATTACTTTTGTGTAGCTTTTCTACACGCCGCATGTTGAAATGAGAAAGCTAAACGCGGCGTGCAGAAAAGCAACACGCGCCGTGTAGAATTTAGAAAACCACACGCGCGTGCAAAAAACCTACACGTGGCGTATAGAACTCAGAAAGCCACACTCGCGTGCAGAAAAGCTACACAAAAGTAGTGGGTTGAAAATCCCGGTCGAAACGTGTAGAAATCCTACATTTTCGTGTAGCTTTTTAATTTTTATTTTTTTACAAATTTATATTTATTTTACTTACTCTGGTAGATTTGAAATCCCGGCCCCTTGGACTGCAACACGATCGGAATGATGTTTTAGACGTCTCCGCCACGTCACGCGTGTAAGGCAAGGCCTCTAAGACATTACTTTTATTGAATCTGCTAAAGGCACAATCCAATATTTGTTGCTTGTAATCTCAAGTTCTAATTCAACGCAATCGCTCTAAATACAGCAACGAAATTTGGCACGTTTAGTTTTCAACACGCAGCGTTTAGATTTTGTAAATCTTAACTAACATTTAGAAATCCCACACGTCACGTGTGACAACCAGCTTGCTAAACGAAAAATATAAGAATTCAGTACTGATGTGGAGCTACATTTTCGTGTATAATTTCCACACCCTCGTGTAGGATTTCAATATCCAAACGTTAATGTAGAAAACCTAAACGTCCGTGTGGTATTCAGATTGATGCATGAAAAATTTAGAATTATTTGGGGAAATGAGCTGATTTTCTAATGTCGTGTAGACTTTGCCTTTGCACACGCAGCATTTAACTTTTCTACATTTGCATTTAGATTTTTAATTTCTACACGTCGCGTGTAGCTTTTCTAAACGTCGCGTGTGGCTTTCTGAATTCTACACGTAGCGTGTGCAATTTAACAGGGCGAAATACGTTGCGTTTAGGTTTGACGTTTCTACACGCGCCGTGTAGCCAATTTTGTTTTCTCTGTGTAAGTAACTGTCTGGGTAATTAGTTAAATGCTGCTTTAAAATCTACAAAAATTCCGCTTCAATTTCCTTGAAGAACCATTCACTTAACATTGCGCGGTAGCGCTCACCATTAACGGTCACGGTGCCTCCTTCTTCATTTTTGAAAGAAAAATGAACCAATGATGCCTCGAGACCAAAATCCGCACCAAACATTGGCACGTAGTGGGTGCATTGGCTTCTCAAGTTTCTTTCAAATTTTTGCCACGCCCACCCCCGCCCCCACAACAAAATAATGTTGAATAACTCCCGCAATATTTAAAATATCGGGTTCAACTTTAAAACTTAAATTTATATTCACAATAATTATATTCCTTGAAATTTTTTTAAGGTTGGGTATAAAATAAGCGGGTTAAAAAATTTTTTTATTTTTCGGATGTTCCCACCCATGAACACAGGAATGCTATTAAGCATTTCTTCTCAGGAGTAACGGGTATATCGAAGTCTGTAACAGCCGATTTTTACTTACGCTCTCGTTCATTATGTTTTGATATTATATAAAGAATCTCGAAATATTCACCAAAGAGCCTAGAACCGAACTTTTTAAGGAAAATAACTATATTTTTATGCGTTCAGGCTTAAAGAAAGGACAAAGAACAGGTGAGGGAAATGTGATGCCCCCAGCCGAATCATTGCTTTTTAGGCAGAATAACGAACCACGCAGGACAATCGGGTCATGGAAGTAAGCGCTTCGAATGTTTCGAAGTTTAAAAGTAACAAATTAATTGTTTAGAATAATTGTTTCCAAATTTTTCAACTAAAATAGGCGTCGACTTTTCACTCAAATTCAAAAAGTAAACTTTGTAAAATTTAGCTAGACTTTCCTTAGTTTGTGCCACGATCCCAACCCGAACACACACAACGCTTGTGTATTAAAAATATCAATTTTTTTAAGTTTTTAGTAAAATTTGAACAATTATTTCGTTTTTGTGAGCATCAAATATTTGATTTGGTTTTTGTGCGCGAAAATATGTCGTCGTTTAATGGCCAAGTCGTAGACTTGGATCTAAAAAGAATCTAACCATTCTTATACTGATGAAGATGTCGAGCTTACCAAGTCCTTGGAGGATATCAAGAACAATCTTGATGTCAATAACGACGAATATGAAGACGAAAGCAAGAGCAAGCCAAAGACAAACGCGCAATAAAAAAGTCTTTGGAGGATTACGTGGACGATGAAGATGACGACTTAATTAAGTCAAAACGGGCAATTCCTACAAAATATTTCGATGATGAAGGATACAAGTTAAAGCGCCGACCAAAACTGCATAATATAACTGGAAATGCTACCAAGTCTTTGGGGGACATGATGGAGAATCCTTATGTGAATTTTCAACGTGAATATCGGCTGTTCTGTGACAATAGTGGACACGAACCAGTGCAAAAGGCGGCACAGCACTGGCAACGTGCCGACGTGTCAAAGAGCCGACGCTTGCCATATTCACCGGTAAGCGAAATTATAGAAAAAATTTGAATATAAATAATGATTTGTTTACAGGATGATGTCAGCTGCTATTCCAACAGCAGCACAGACTTTGATCTTAGCAGCGACTCCGACAGTCAAATGGATATATCCGATTCTGATGATGGTGTTTCTAAAAAGAAAAAGGCCCAAAAACGCAAGATATGTGATACCAAAGGGAAAGTTGCTTCAAAACGTCGAAAATTATCCTGCTCTCGAACGCCCTCAAAGAAGTGTGATGCATCCAAAAAGAAAAGGGTCCCAAAACGTCGAAATATGTTCTGTTCTCGACCGCCTTCAAAGGGAAAGGGAGAAAATCAGGGCAACAGTTGTCCCGAGGTGAAGAAAAAACGCGTACGTAAGCCCAAGCGTAAGCCTGCAGCTGGCAAGCCCAAACCCAAGAAGAGGGGACTCAAACCCAAGCCCAAGCAGAGATGCCCCAAGCGAAAGAAGCGCGCAAGCAAAACCAAGGCCAAGCCTAAAGGGCCATCTTCAAGGAAAGTCAGTCTATAAATGTCATAGACAAAAGCGGAAAGCGGATTTCAAGCAGCAGAGCAACAGAATCGAATCAACTTTTACCACACTAGAATATTCAAGATTTCTAGCAGAATGCTCTGACTGACCATGAACTGGCGATCCGCATCATCGTTCCTTATGACCGCCACCACCAAGATGTTCTTTGAATTCGGATGTCTGCATTTTCTGTTCAACTGGATACATCGCACATCGCACACGCATACCTCTGTAATGTTTTTCGACAAGTATCTAAATTTCTACGGCTTTATCAATAACTCTATCGGGACTAAACTGAAATCTAATTATTAAACTGCATATGAGGCTCTGGTTACATTTGTTGCTCGGTTACTTGCATCCATCTAATATCAAGTTAAATTAGCTTTTAAAGTATTATTCCGGGGGCAGTTTTTTAAAATAGCTATCTTCTGAATTTGCTTCAGTTGCAAAACTTCTATACATTTTTTAACAAACTGAGCTCAAAGAAACCATGGAATGAAGGAGAACTACTTTGTGGACTTTAAAAATTTAAATTGCCTTTAATGATTTGGGAAGTTGTTGAATTACAGCGCAAGCTACGCCGAATACTTAGATTAGATCTTCCATTGAATTCAAGGAATTATTTGGAATAATCCGGTTACGAAAGTGCTAGAGGTGACTACATCTTCTAGGCACAGCCGAGGGCACTTTAAGCATTTGCACATGAAATAGCTTTTCGATCCATGGTTGACGCGTTAGCTTGCATCTTCCAGGCACACCACATCACATACGCATCAATCCCAGACCAGCAAATGTTTACAACACACAAATTCCTTCTGAAAGTTTCTAAATTATGAGGCCGACTTCAAAAGAGGAGTTTTTGGTGATGAAAAATGTGGATATTCAAGAGAAATACATGCTGAAAGTCAGAGACAGCGGGGCAGATGGTTTGCTTGTAACTTACTACCCAGAGCAAGACATTAAGAGAATGTGCCTCCTTTTGTTCTGCGAAAGAGGTGGGAGCTAATCTATTTAAAAACCGAAAAGGCCAAGCTAACTTCGTCTGTGCCGAAGTAATTATACCCTTGCAAATGATCTGAAATATCCGAGTTTAACGCTAGCATTAAAATCAAAAACATTTGTCTGATTTATTTTGGTTTTTTCCAATTTTTGAAATTGTCTCTAAATAAACAAGAATTTGCAAGTTGGTACAAAGACGCAAGTTAGCTTTTTGGTCGGCATGTCGTGGTCTAAATTCTGAAAATTTGTGCATTTATAGACTGACTTTCCTTGAAGATGGCCCTTTAGGCTTGGCCTTGGTTTTGCTTGCGCGCTTCTTTCGCTTGGGGCATCTCTGCTTGGGCTTGGGTTTGAGTCCCCTCTTCTTGGGTTTGGGCTTGCCAGCTGCAGGCTTACGCTTGGGCTTACGTACGCGTTTTTTCTTCACCTCGGGACAACTGTTGCCCTGATTTTCTCCCTTTCCCTTTGAAGGCGGTCGAGAACAGAACATATTTCGACGTTTTGGGACCCTTTTCTTTTTGGATGCATCACACTTCTTTGAGGGCGTTCGAGAGCAGGACAATTTTCGACGTTTTGAAGCAACTTTCCCTTTGGTATCACATATCTTGCGTTTTTGGGCCTTTTTCTTTTTAGAAACACAATCATTAGAATCGGATATATCCATTTGGCTGTCGGAGTCGCTGCTAAGATCAAAGTCTGTGCTGCTGTTGGAATAGCAGCTGACATCATCAGAGTCTGAATAGTCGCGTTGTTTTCCGTATATAGAACGGTAGACATCCTGTAAACAAATCATTATTTATATTCAAATTTTTTCTATAATTTCGCTTACCGGTGAATATTGCAAGCGTCGTCTCTTGGACGTGGGTTGCCAGTGCTGTGCCGCCTTTTGCACTGGTTCGTGTCCACTATTGTCACAGAACAGCCGATATTTACGTTGAAAATTCACATAAGGATTCTCCATCATGTCCCCCAAAGACTTGGTAGCATTTCCAGTTATATTATGCAGTTTTGGTCGGCGCTTTAACTTGTATCCTTCATCATTTGCCCGTTTTGACTTAATTAAGTCGTCATCTTCATCGTCCACGTAATCCTTGCTTGGCTTGCTCTTGCTTTCGTCTTCATATTCGTCGTTATTGACATCAAGATTGTTCTTGATATCCTCCAAGGACTTGGTAAGCTCGACATCTTCATCAGAATAAGAATGGTTAGATTCTTTTAGATCCAAGTCCAAGTCTTGGCCATTAAACGACGACATATTTTTGCGCACAAAAACCAAATCAAATTTTGATGCTCACAAAAACGAAATAATTGTTCAAATTTTACTAAAAACTTAAAAAAATTTATATTTTTAATACACAAGCGTTGTGTGTGTTCGGGTTGGGATCGTGGCACAAACTAAGGAAAGTCTAGCTAAATTTTACAAAGTTTACTTTTTGAATTTGAGTGAAAAGTCGACGCCTATTTTAGGTGAAAAATTTGGAAAAAATTATTCTAAACAATTAATTTGTTACTTTTAAACTTCGAAAAATTCGAAGCGCTTACTTCGATGACTCGATTGTGCTGCGTGGTCCGTTATTCTGCCTAAGAAGCAATGATTCGGCTGGGGGCATCACATTTCCCTCACCTGTTCTTTGTCCTTTCTTTAAGCCTGAACGCATAAAAATATAGTTATTTTCCTTAAAAAGTTCGGTTCTAGGCTCTTTGGTGAATATTTCGAGATTCTTTATATAAGGTTGTCAAAAAAGCCTTGCGGTATTTCCGCAAGCTTGTCTTTGCAAACGCGTAGTTCTAGTTGTATTCGTCGCATCGGTTCACGCTAGAGCTTTTTGGAGAGCTCTTTTCACGCGCTAACACGTGTTTGATTTATTGTTGTTTGTTTTTAGTCGTTCGTGAGTTATAGCATAGCAAACATGGAGCAAAATAAAGAGAAAATACGGCATATTTTACAGTACTACTACGATAAAGGCAAAAATGCATCTCATGCTGCCAATAAAATTTGTGCAGTTTATGGACCCGATACAGTTTCCATTACCACCGCACAACGATGGTTTCAACGTTTTCGTTCTGGTGCAGAGGTGATCGAAGATGCGCCACGGTCCGGAAGGCCTGTCGTCGAAAATTGCGATAAAATCGCTGAATTGATCGAAAGAGACCGGCATAGCTGGGCATGAGTCATCAAACCGTTATAAACCATTTGAAGAAGCTTGGATTCAAAAAGAAGCTCGATGTATGGGTGCCACACGACTTGACGCAAAAAAACATTTTTGCCCGTATGGATGCATGCGAATCGCTTCTGAATCGCAACAAAATCGACCCGTTTTTGAAGCGGATGGTGACTGGCGATGAAAAGTGGGTCACTTACGACAACGTGAAGCGCAAACGGTCGTGGTCGAAAAGCGGTGAAGCTGCCCAGACGGTGGCCAAGCCTGGATTGACGGCCAGGAAGGTTCTTCTGTGTGTTTGGTGGGATTGGCAGGGAATCATCCACTATGAGCTGCTCCCCTATGGCCAAACGCTCAATTCGGACCTGTACTGCCAACAACTGGACCGCTTGAATGCAGCACTCATGCAGAAGAGGCCATCTTTGATCAACAGAGGCCGAATTGTCTTCCATCAGGACAACGCCAGGCCACACACATCTTTGGTGAAGCGCCAGAAGCTCCGGGAGCTCGGATGAGAGGTTCTTTTGCATCCACCGTATAGTCCGGATCTCGCACCAAGTGATTACCACCTATTTCTGTCCATGGCGAACGAGCTTGGTAGTCGGAAGTTGGCCACAAGAGAGTCCTGTGAAAATTGGCTCTCCGAGTTTTTTGCCAATAGGGAAGCGAGCTTCTATAAGAGGGGCATTATGAAGTTGGCATCTCGTTGGGAACTCGTCATCGAACAAAACGGCGCATATTTGACTTAAATCGCATTATTATAACCAATTTTATGAACCAATTGAAAATTCAATAAAAATACCGCAAGACTTTTTTGAACCTTATACAAAAGTGTGGGAGATAAGACGTTTTTTTTCAAATTGCGGGGGCGGGAGGGGGCGTGGCAAAAATTGAAAATAAACTTGATCTGCCTGAAAGTATAAGAAGCATTTGTCCCATATATGTCAAACCTCTATCTCTTACCATCTCTGAGATCTGTTTGTTCATACGGACGGACAGGCGGACGGACAGACGGACGGACTGACAGACGGACATGGCTATATCGACTCGGCTGTTGATGCTGATCAAGAATATATATACTTTATAGGGTCGGAAATGATTCCTTCTCCCTGTTACATACTTTTGCACAAACTTAATATACTCTATGTACCTTCGGTACAGAGTATAAAAAGTGGGCCACCAAAGCACTTTTGGAGTTTAAGATTTGAAGCAAAACACAGGGAAGCTAAACTATACGCTAGAAATACAACAAGCCGCAAAAACATAGCCTATTCATTAAGTATCAAGGCTGCAGTAAAATTCACCCAATTTTTAAAAACCTATGAAAACGGAATATCCAACTTATATGTAATATCAAAACAAGATTTGTATATCATTGAATCATCAGAGTTTCCATACCTGATAAATAATATAACTGAAAAATTTCAGGATATCTCAATAGAATAGAATAGAATTTAGAATTTAAAGGTCTTACTTATAAGCCAAATTATTATCTTACAATGAATTTAAATTCAATTTTGGAGTTACACAAAATTGTTAAAGTTCTCATCACATTTTCACATAACATTTATCTAATTACTGAAATCTATAATGTACTATTTTTTAATGAGCATTATCAGTCTTATGAAGTCGGCTCTACGACTGGCCAATTTAAGCTTATAAACATTAATAATTTTAATGGTCCTCCTATTCATGTATACTCTACCTCGCAGGGACAAAAAATGATTAGAATTAAGAAGTTTTAGTAAAAACCAATAAAAATCAACAGTGTGTTTTATTATTTGGGAGATAATATAAATACGATGTTTTAAAATATCTTTGTGATCTTTAGAAAGATCAAATAATTGAAATATCCTTTTCATCTTAAAGATTAAGATTAAATTGATATTATGATAATGATATTTTAAAGGATCAATTTTAAAATTAATAATATTAAATTGATATTACATTTGAAGATATTTTTAAATATCATGTTGATTGTAAAAAATATCAAATTGATCTTTTGAAAAATGATATTTCTAGACACCAATATAATCTTTAAACATATTATTTTGATATTATTAATAAAACTGATATTACAGAATATCACATCGATATGTTCGAAAATATCTGTTTGATATCTGTTTGATATTTTGTAAGTCCCCCCGCTGAGTCCAAAAATCCATATCACGATTTTTTTAGTGGGGCCGTTTTCGAGAAATCGCGGAAAAGCTAGATTTTTGATTCTGAAAAAAGTACCTTTAGAAAAATGTGTATATCTTCAGTATCGATTCATTCATTATAAAATGGTAATGCTTTCTTGGAAGGTAATTGAATGCCCTATCATTCATTCATACACCACTTCTGAATCCGGTGCTTGACTTCGGCGTTATAAAGGCTTTTATCGGCAACATTGCATTAAATTAATGAATTTTTAAAAAAAAGCTAGATTTTAAGTGCGATTTTCACCACGAAAAAAATTGTGAAAAATTTATTTTATTGCTGGTCACCAAAGATTTATCTATTAAAAATACAACGTCACATAATTCATTCAAATCCGTTCAAGAATATAGAAGTTATTTGCATTTAAGTAAAAAATGGAAGGTTTCAAGTTCATGCAAATTGACTTGGTTTAAATGTTTTACTGTTCGTCGTAGGAGGCATAGTTAAAATTCAAACTATGCTATTTAAGGGCTACTATGACCTGCAAAATTTATTTTGTACCTGGTTAAGATTTTTTTGTGATTGACTTAGGTTGAAAAATTAGTGCAAGAGTCAAAAATGAATCAATATCCTAATAAATTGTGCTGCGCTTGCGGTCATTACATATTCATACTCTGTACCGAAGGTACATAGAGTATATTAAGTTTGTGCAAAAGTATGTAACAGGAAGAAGGAATCATTTCCGACCCTATAAAGTATATATATTCTTGATCAGCATCAACAGCCGAGTCGATATAGCCATGTCCCTCTGTCCGTCCGTCTGTCCGTCCGTATGAACAAACAGATCTCAGAGATGGTAAGAGATAGAGGTTTGACATGTATGGGACAAATGCTTCTTATACTTGCAGGCAGATCAAGTTTATTTTCAATTTTCGCCACGCCCCCTCCCGCCCCCGCAATTTTGAAAAAACGTCATATCTCCGACAGTTTTATAGATAGATGATTCGTACCTTCTAAAGATAGGTAGTCATTGGCAATATGTATCGATTTGCCGAAGAAATGATAAAGATCGGATGAGCGGTTCTCAAGTTATGAGAAACGAGAAAGGCAAAGCTAACTTCGTCTGTACCGAAGTTTTGATACACTTGAAATAGCTTGTCTCAACGGTTAGCGACTTCGACCAAACTTCGCAGATCAGCTTAAAAACATTACATATTACCCATGACCGTGTTTGAGAGCAGTAATATTGAGAATAAAACAGTTTTTCTTACTAAAATCCATTTTTCGAACGAACATTTGTATGGCAGCTACAAGAAGTAGTCATCCGATCCGGTCGGTTCCGACATATTAGCAGCGTGCAGTAAAAAGAAGACTCTGTGCAAAGTTTCAGCTCGATAGCTCCAAAACTGAGGGACTAGTTCGCGTAGAAACAGACAGACGGACAGACGGCGAGACAAACAAATGACGGACAGACGGACGGACAAAGCTTAATCGACTCAGCTCGTCATGCTGATCAAGAATATATATACTTTATGTGGTCGGAGATGATTCCTTCTATGCGTTGCAAACTTCTGGGCAAAATTATAATACACTTTTCAAGTGTATAAAAAGTGTAAAAAAGAGGCCTCCCACGCACACGCAAACAACACCGCATTGCATGCATCAAAGAGAGAGAGAGAGAGAGAAAAAACTTAGAGATGAGCACAGTGGCAGCGACGCATTCAGCATATACACCGGGTACAGAGTATGTTATAGTCGGGCTTGACCGACTTTCTCACTTGTTTTTATAAGACATATGTGAGCAAAAAATAGAGAAAAGGTATCTTCGGCCGGTGATAAAGCTCGTATAATTTATGTAAATGTCGTTGAAATTGTTAGCGGAGTAATTTTATATGTAACCCCCGCAAGCGTTACTCCATTTATTAGTATAATTTTTTTTTGCATTCAATTTGACGTCTTAGACTCATTTTCAACCGAAGTCAATCACAAAAAATCTTTGGCAGGTCATAGTAGCCCTTAAATAGAATAGTTTGAATGTTAACTATGCCTACTCCGACGAACACAAAAACAATCAAACTTAATCAATTTGCATGAACTTAAAACCTTCCATTTTTTACTTAAATGCCAATAACTTCTATAATCTTGGACGGATTTGAATGAATTATGTGGCGTTGTATTTTTAATAGAGAAATCTTTAGTGACCAGCAATAAAATAAATTTTATACAATTTTTTTCGTGGTGAAAATCGCACTTAAAATCTAGCTTTTTTTAAAAAATTCATAAATTTAATGCAAAGTTGCCGATAAAAGCCTTTATAACGCCGAATGCAAGCACCGGATTAAGAAGTGGTGTACGAATGAATGATAGGGCATTTAATTACCTTCCAAGAAAGCATTACCATTTCATAATGAATGAACCGATACTGAAGATATACACATTTTTCTAAAGGTACTTTTTTCAAAATCAAAAAACTAGCTTTTCCGCGATTTCTCGAAAACGGCCCCACTAAAAAATATTTGGACTGCATTTTTGGACTCAGCGAAGGGATTTACATATGAAATGACTGTCAAATGGTCGGGATCGGAAATGCTGTAAACTAGTGTTATTAGTCACAGCTTGGCCACCCGGCATGCGATTTTGAAATTTTGGGCTTCTCCAGACGGAAGATTTTTTAGATTTTATTATTATGGATGGGAAGTTATTGTATAAGAATTGGAATATACCAATTTTGTATTTTTGTATGAGAAGTTTGGCCCCTAATTTAAGTATAATATAGGAAGACGGTTAAGCCGACTTTAGCTTGTTCCGTATTTTTTCTTCCTTATGAATTAGCGGCTGGTCACACAGAACATTTCTCACTTTGTGAGGAAATCTCTGTGACAACGACAAAAATCGTTCACATCAAAAGTCACAGCGCAGTCAC
The DNA here is from genome assembly GCA_018904235.1 of Lordiphosa stackelbergi. NCBI lineage: Eukaryota > Metazoa > Arthropoda > Insecta > Diptera > Drosophilidae > Lordiphosa > Lordiphosa stackelbergi. Next base: position 17,959 of record JAEIFU010000883.1, read on the forward strand.
AGCGATGTGACATGCAATTTCTGTGACGCCAGTGTAAACACTTTTTGACGTCTAAGTACTTTGGTCACAGAACGTCACAGACAACGTAGCCTAAGTAAAGTTGCAAACTTCCTCAAACTACACATTGTAGTGTGTACACATACTACTATTAAAGAAGATTGTAAAGCATTATATCACAATTTCATTCGGCATTTCTAGCTTTGTTTAAAATTTGCACCAATTCAAATCAAAATGAAAACACGAAATCAAATCAAAGCAAATCAGTTTCAGGAATATTACTATTATTTCACACTTATTTTCTCATATTTTCTACGCGCCAAACTGCGAAAACTGTTCAAATTCTTACTATCAGAACCAGCTCAACTTCGGAACCACTTGCAAGCGGCTGACCATATGGTATCGATACCATCAGTTGTCATAGGTTTGTTATCGATACTATTAACAGTGCGCTTGATTTTAAATAAATTTTGTCTAATTAAGAGAAACTTTTCTGTTTTCAATGCGTCTTGATCGAAATCGGATGAATATGTCGTGTACCTTCGAGGGAACAGCAAAGCCCTAGTCACTTGGATGTTTCGATAACATAATAACGATACGATAATAAATCTGGCCTTTTAGCGTTAAAAAGCTAAAAGTGCCCGCCAAATGGTGACTAATAAAACAGTGACTGCAATATTTGTCACGAATGTTCATTAAAATCTAAAAAATAATGTTGAAAATATATAAACATTCATAACATTTAGAACTGTTTTAATTATATGCCAGTGAAACAAGTGCCAATGAACATTCGTCATAGTTTTGGGGGTAAATAAACAAAATAAAAGAAAAACATTCATTTCATACGCGCTATTTTCTATTGCTAAATTTACATTTAATTATTCTGAAGGTTTTGCAATGCTTTTGAACTGATAATTAATTTTATTTATTTATTACGTTCCTCACGACTCTTGGCCGTTACTATCGATAAGCATCGATAGTTTGCTGTCGCCAATCGAAATGCAACCCTGTGTTGGTCATCTGTCAAGCAGGCAACTTCCGCTGCTGTCACCATTCCTTTACCTTTTTGACAGGCAGACGTGAAGCTGGTCTTTTTCTGAGGACCGCAAAAATCTGCATTTTTTGTAAACATCTTTGATTCAAACTAAGCGACAATGGTGGTTAAGAAGGTGCGTTGAGTGTACACAGTGAATGGCCTTATGATTTCGCTACTAGCCATCATGTAAACCCTAATTCATGGGTACAATTTGTGTTTGTTTGTATTTTGGTTTGTTGTTGTTGTTGCGCCATACTAATTACTTCTTCATTCCAATATTTTTACAGCCCAGGCCAAAGAAGAAGCCAGTGACCAAGAAGGTGGCCCCAGCTCCTTTGGCTGTCAAGAAGCCAGTTGTGAAGAAAGTTGTTAACCAGCTCTTCGAGAAGCGTCCCAAGAATTTCGGCATCGGTGAGTTGAAGCATACTCTGCAAAATGGACTATATCAGTATTAACACATATCGCTTTTTAGGCCAGAATGTGCAGCCCAAGCGCGATCTGTCCCGTTTTGTGCGTTGGCCCAAATACATTCGCGTCCAGCGCCAGAAGGCTGTGCTCCAGAAGCGTCTGAAGGTGCCACCACCAATTCATCAGTTCAGCCAAACTCTGGACAAGACCACAGCGGTGAAGCTATTCAAGCTGCTGGAGAAATATCGTCCAGAATCGCCTCTGGCCAAGAAGCAGCGCTTGAAGAAAATTGCCGAGGCTAAGGCCAAGGGCAAGGAAGTTGAGCCCAAGAAGAAGCCCAGCTATGTGTCCGCCGGCACCAACACGGTCACCAAGCTGATTGAGCAGAAGAAGGCCCAGCTGGTGGTTATTGCCCATGATGTGGATCCTTTGGAGGTAAGCACTGGTGGATTTTCTACTCTCGTCACTTGCACACCTCGCATGATGTAAAATTTTTGAATTTCTTCAACTGAATTCTTTAAAGACAAAAAAAGAAGCAAAATGTGGCAAATTGACAGCTGAGTGTAACCAAACTAGGTGTTACTTTTGACCAACTTCACCCACAAGCCAATTCTAATTATTTCCCCCCTCTCTACTTGTTCCAGCTCGTGCTCTTCCTGCCTGCCCTGTGCCGCAAAATGGGCGTGCCCTATTGCATTATCAAGGGCAAAGCCCGTTTGGGTCGTCTCGTTCGTCGCAAGACCTGCACCGCTCTGGCCTTGACCACTGTGGATAACAACGACAAGGCCAACTTCGGCAAGGTCCTAGAGGCTGTCAAGACCAACTTCAATGAACGCCACGAGGAGATCCGTCGTCACTGGGGCGGTGGTATTCTGGGCTCCAAGAGTTTGGCTCGCATTGCCAAATTGGAGCGCGCCAAGGCTCGCGAGTTGGCCCAGAAGCAGGGTTAAGCGACGGAGAGAGACACACTCTTTTTTATTAAAGTACACACTCCTCCTAACCAAAAGGATGATGAGAGAAACATAAAAACAACAAATAAACAATTAAGTGTACACATTTTTTTTTTTTTTTTTTAGTGTGTTTTTTTGAACGTGGCTGAGTGACGTTCAATAAAGCGTTAAGTTCCTGTATTAAATGTTGTGTGAATTATGATTGGAGATAGCTAAGCAAGGTGTGTTCAAGCGTGGTCTGCTTACACTGCATTCTTAAATCAAAATTGGTCAAATGTGGCAGTGGAGTGAATATAAGAGTGCTTTAATCTCTGCGAATTGAGGTGCTTTGGTGCCCTGCTTTGCGGTTGAACTACACAAGGCCTTCGCTATCACATTATAGCTGACTGGAACATCCTTTTGCTTCCAAGCTCGAATTTGACTAGTTTTGAATTAAATTTAAACTTTGCTTTGAACACGTTTGTCTATAGAGCAGCATCAGGCCAGCTTGATAGGACCATAATTAGTTTTAAAAGGCCGGAAAACGTTAACGAATTTCGGAAATGAAATCTTTGAGTCTCACCAGATGAATACTTGGTCAAAGCTAAACAAACTTTGATCATTTTAATAGCTAGCGAATAAGCGAATCGATTGTAATTGTCGATGGTCCTTTATTAGCGACTTTTCGCTTCACATGTTTTATTAGAGCTTCAACAAGATAAAATCTTGGTTTAATCTGGACGAGTTTTAAAGATAATTTAATAAAACAAAAATAATTAAAATATTTTTTTAAATGCCATTCACAACTAGAGCCCTGCACGCCAAGGGACACTAAAACAAAATGAATCGTGTGTTACAGGCAACAGTATCAATGCTCACACTGTCAAAGCGAGACATTTAACTAAACTTTCTAGTGTCTGATTGGGAGTTGATGATCTACTTCGATTCGTTAACAAAGCCAGTGTGTGTGCTAGCATTACGAAAAAACTTAATCACATATATGATAGGAAAATCACACTGAGAACACTGTTAAAACTGTTAACACTATGATCATTATTAACACTAGCAAACAGGTTTCGTATACAACACGAAAGTATATCGTGCAATGATCAATACATAAGCGCAGTTCACAGCCATGGGATGGTATCAAAACCGCTAAGTGCTTAAGAAACTGATTTTCAAGACCGCAAACGACCACACATAACTACATAACCATGATTATGTGCATATTGAACTGCGATAAATATCATGGATAACCAATGGTAAAGAATTTAGTCAAGATCGTAAAGAATGTTTAAAACCACTTTCCGTGATGGACAAATCATTAAATCGCAGAAAATTACCAAAGAGGTTCAAAAATAGTAATAATGCCAAACAAACTTCACACCTATCCAAGAGGAAAATTATGCAAGGATAAAGCGCATAAGCGCAATTAAAAAAGCTGATAGAACTCCATGGTAAAAAACCGCTAAGTGCTTAAGAAACAGACTCGCAAGGCGACAAATGACCACACATAATTATATATTTATGATTATGACAAGAATGAACTGCAATGAAAACCATGGATGACCAATGGTAAAGAACATAGTCAAGATCATAAAGAATGTTTAAACTACTTTCCGTGGCTGACTAATCAGTAAATCATGAAAAATAATGAAAAAACAATGAAAAAAATATAAATATTGCGATTCTTATTTATTTGTCCGTTACAGCTGTTATTCTTTTGAATATCATGTTTGATCCACGATCTGTTACTATTATCGCATCATCTAACTGCAAGTCGAAAGCCTCTAACAGCCGCTTCTTCATTGTACCTTCACATATATAATGAAAAGTTACGCAGTTATAGGATTTTTTGGAAAACTATCCGCCAGCTCGTTAGATGTGATTGCATATCCATTACCTTTTATAAAGAATATTTCCTGAGTTCATTTTTATAGAGATCCGTAACATTTCGTGATACCGTTGTTGGATGCGGAAGCAGTTGGATGACGTTAACATTAGGTGCAAGACGATTTCCTAATTCAAGGGCAAGCGATATGAGGTCTTTAATACCAGAATCGCTTATGACACTGAATGGCCGACCCACTTCGTCACAGTTGATGCCCGTTACCAATCAATTTAATTTTGAAGATCCCATTGCATTTATGTCAAACTTAATTCGACGTAGACCCATAATATTTAAAAACACTTAAGCCAACCAAACACGTCCCACACCTTGCTTCTACCGTGTTTTCCGCTAATGCTATATAGACCACAACTTATATTGGCTCTTATTTCAGCTGTTGTTCCAGATGGTAGCGGACTCTATGGTACATATTTATAAATCAAATAAATTAGTAAATGCTCTTGATTACTATTTTCGTGTACAATTTTAAACTTATTATATACTTATATTACGAGAACTGTTCTCCATTTATTAAAAATAACAAAGCTAATAGTAGGCAATTATAACGAATCAACACTGTTAACACGAACTGAAATTAGTGTGAGACCGAGACATACGATATGACAAGAATCACATGGCAGGTTAACTTTGACTCAATGAATCTTTGAATTAAAATGAAATTAAATAATTCAATAAGATTTGTTTCGTTTCGACATATGAGTTGGTTTGATAGTGTGCACAGTGTGATTGCCTACTGTTAACATGAGTTTGGCGATTTACAAAAACAAAACACACAAGGTTTCGCATTTTTAACATAAAAGGGATAAATTGGCGATATGTGGCATCAAATTCTATTGCCCTTTATATATGAACAGAGTAATAAATAAGACCGTGAGAATTACAAGCAAGCTTTTAGGGGTGAATGCTTTCAAATAGATTCAATACAAGTAACCCTCTAGTTGCCTCTTCTTAGACGCACAGCGTGGCGCAGTCGTCTAAGACGTCAGTCCCATCGTGATTTCAGTCCAAGGGAACCGAGTTCGGATCGCCTCAGAGTAAGTAAAAGTTTTTCATGTAATATAGTATAAGTTTGTTTAATTCATTGTTTATCGGAACAGGCAAGCAGAGAGCTATAGCAGCAGCCAGCAGCAGGTTGTGTAGCAGCGGGCACAAATATTTATTTTTTTGTGTGAATCGCTTTCTTATCCCTGAGAAGAGACTTTTTCGTATCTCTCAGAAGAAACGCTTTCTCTCCTTCAAGAAGTGTCGCAGAGTGACACATTTCTTCCCGAAGGGAGATGAGAATGCGATAAATATGCGATATCACCAGAGTGAAGCGACACCTACTGGAAGAATCGCATTCTTATCTTCTGCGATAAAAAATGTTTGCTGGGTGCTTTCAAATAGATTCAATACAAGTAACCCTCTAGTTGCCTCGTCTTAGACGCACAGCGTGGCGCAGTCGTCTAAAACGTCAGTCCCATCGTGATATTTCAGTCCAAGGGAACCGAGTCAATACGCCTCGGAGTAAGTAAAAGTTTTTCATGTAATCCCTAGGTATATTTGTTTGGACTAGGTAGAAAGGTAGGTGGGAGCCACACATAGACATTACGGTCCTTAGTGAGGTCGGGTGCTTTTTTGTGGTACCATTTCTTTGAGAAATCCTGGAGGATCTTTGACGTTTTGGCAAATGCCAAATAGTTGTTTGGGGAAACTCTTCGCCGGGGTAACTCGGGGAGTACAGATGTTTCAGTCTTGTTGTTGTTGTTATTTTAACGACTGAAAAGAAGAGAGAAAGGGAGTACAAATTAGTAGATGTTGATAGATTAGATTAGGAACCCTAGTCCAATTCGAGGAAGGTGGCTGCCTCAATAGGATTGGACCATAGTGTATTAGGTAAAGCGGGCAGTTAAACAGATGTACGGCGTCATGTGGTCCTTGGCTGCATTAAGGGCAAATATCCGTTATGTCTGGATGAACGCGAGCCAGATAACTGTTTAGCTGCCTACTCTTTCCGGAGCGTCGTTCTGGTTGATCTGGGTAGAGTTCTCTCGCTTGAGTCTATAGGTGGGGGTCTGCCTCCGAGAACACCTCAACCTTAATGGTGTGTGCTTCGTTTCTGGCTAAGATGCATTCAGATTGTGTCATCGGACGAGAGCTGAGAAGTCGCTCAATAGAAGGTTAAGCCGTTCTCAGATCGTAGCGAACTGGTTTATCCCTTCTGAACATTGCTCCGTTGGTACTTTCGTGATTCGGGTGGGATGGATTTATGAGTTTATGAGAAACTGCTGGGTAAGCAGCTCATTGTGGTCTGACTGGGAGGATTTCAGTTTCAGTGGTGGAGGTGGTCCGGTTGTGACATCATGTGGCATCCTGTAGCCACTCTGAGGTCTGCATTTTAAACTGTTTGCAGGTCCTTCCATTGTGTGTCGCTTATGGAGGGGACCATATGAGTAGCGATCTGCCAATCGCTTTGTAAGTGTTGATAATGTTTTCCTTCTCTTTGCCCCAGCTGCTCCCAGCGATGGCTTTGAGAACCTTGTTCCTGCTCCTTCCCTTTCTTGCCACTTCTTCTGCGTGCTTAACCAAGACGTATAGAGAGTCAAACGTGACCCCCAGTATTTTGGGGTTGTTGAGGGTTGGGATGCCGTGTCCATTTATGTGGATATTGAGCACTTACTTGGCCTCCTTAGTCCAGGTTGAGAGCAGAGTAGCAGATGATTTGTTGAAGGAGAGGGAAAGGTCTCTATTTGAGAAGTAGTTTTTGAGGACTGGCAGATAGTTGTTTAACCTATCTTCCAGGGTTTTGACATCATCCCTGCCTGATGTTATTATTTTACAGTCATCGGCATACGATACTATTTTAACCTCTGGTGGCAGAGTTGGTAGATTGGCTATGTATAGCCTATATATGTATAGCCCTCCCTGTGGTACCCCCTGCTTGAGTTTCCGGCTTCCTGATGTTGCTCCTCGGAATTCTATATGCGACTACCTTTCAGATAGGTAGTTTAACAGTCATCTCTTGATGGTGTTAGGCAGTGTGCTCTGTAGAATGTCTTGTAGCAGTATGGTGTGGTTTCACCATATCGAAGGCCTTGCAGAAATCCAGAGCAACCATGATGGATCTTTCGTGTGGCCGCTTGCAGTTCAGGCCAGTCGTTATTATAGTGGCCGTTCACGAGGGCAGTGGTGGTGCTATGGCCTACCCTGGGCTTCTAGGATTTTTATTACCGATGACAGTAAGGTGATTGGCCTATAAGACGCTCCTTGGTCAGCTGGTTTCAATATGGGTACTATTTTGCCGTTCTTTCATATATGTATCTGGGATCTCCAGTCTGTTCACGCATAAGTTGAAAGTTTGCGTAAGATATTCTAACTCTTTAGGGCCTATGTGCTTTATGATTGCCAAACCGTCGGGTTCTTTAGCCCTTGATGGGTTTGCTTCCTTATTCTTCGTCCTTCCGGAGACCACGCAAAGCTCTTTGCACTACCCTCCTGTTTTTGTCAGCTTTTTTGGGGTGCATCACAAATTGGCGGTTTAGCTCGGCCGCGCATTTGTTGGGTTTTTATGGGGTTCTGTCTCCGAACAACACCACTATTTGGTCCTCCGTGGATTTTGAACTGCTTGATTGCGCTCCAGATTCTTTTCGACCCCATGTCCATCTCGTCTAGTTGCTGCAGCCATTTTTCCTTTCTGTATTTGCTGATTAACTTGTTAATCTCTTCACCAAGTCGGGTTATCTCCGGGTTTGTCGGGTCTTCTCTGCGGAGATTGGTCTGGAAGTCCTGGTCTTAGGTTTGGTATGCGTCCGGCTGGGATGCACATTTTGCCGACTTTGACCAAGATGTCCCTGAAGTGTTTTTCACCCTCGCTCGCACTTATTGGTGGGGTGATTGTTGAACTCGTTTTCAGCACTGAGTTCTAAACCTCTCCCAATTTGCCTTGCCGAAATTCACGAAGGTGCGTCTTTCAGTTGTGATGAAGTCTGCATCCTTCGTGACTTTGGTTGTGTGGGGAGGCTGAGTTCGTGCTATTCAGCGCCACTGTTTGTTAGAGCGGGCTGCTATTTGAGGTCCGGGCTACGGCTGTGGCAGTGATCGTAGCTGATCCTCATTATAGGAAATCAAGTTCAGAGAGAACCATTCTTTTGCATTGAAATCCCCCAGCACGATTCTGTACTCTCCCTCAAGTAAGTGACGGATGTTGGGTCGATATCCCGGGTCACAGGCTGATATTGGAGGATGTATGGGGACCGCAACTCCCAGCACCTCCAGGTGCACATCGATGTTGGTTATGTGCAGTGCCCCGTAGTTCACAGAATTATGTATGACGAAGTCAAGGCCTCCGCCTTTATTTCTGTCACGGTCCGATCTGAGAAGGGTATAGTTGGATGAGGTATCTAGCGTGTTTCTGCTGGTTAGTTTGGTCTCCTGCAGAGTCGTCATACTTCACTTCCCGTATGTCGGGGGTCGCAATCCTTGGGCAGTGACTACACCGTTGCGATTTTCATTATTTTAAAAAAAAAGTATCTTCTTCTTTTCAGTGTATTATCTAAGAGATCGAAGAATCCATGAACCAATGTTTAAGGCAAAACCTTAGAAACCGGTCCGATATCCAAAACTAAGACTTTTCAACGGGTTTGAACCCCGGACTAACCTTTCTCCAGAATTGCAGAGGTCTGCAGACTTGATTAGAAGGTTCGTAAACACAAATGGGATAGCTTATAACATCGTCATATTTTGACGAAGCAAATTAGGCTTTCTTGTGGCGATTCTTTATATTGTACATGCCTGGCGATTTTGAGAGTGTCGCACTACGGGGCTTGTCCGGAAACTAACAGCACTCGGTCGATTTAAAAAAAAATTTATTGAGCCAATCGTTACAATTCTTTAAATACTTTCAAAAAAAAAAGCTCCTTCTGCGTCGATGCAGCGCTGCCAGCGCGATTTCCAAGCATTGAAGGCGTCACGGAAGGCATTTTGCGGAATAGCCTTGAGAACGGCGGTGCATGCTGCTTGAACCCCCTCTGTCGTCTCAAAATGCTTGCCTTTCATTGCCCTTTTCAAGCGAGGAAACAAAAAAGAAGTCCGGGGGTCACATCTGGGGCGGCTGCGGAAGTGTTGGGATTCCACTTTTCAAGTTCACTTTTGGGACCATCTTCGCGCACACCTTGCGCCTGTTCAAATGTTCCGTCACAATGTCATGAACCACAGATTTTGGTAAATTTAACATCTGGGCAAATAAACAAATACTAAGTCGACGGTCAGAGTTCAAAACAAGTCACATTGTCGGTGTTTATCGAAGTAGAAGGTTTTACAGCACGGTTTTCATCGGCGACCTCTTCCCGGTCCTCCCAAAAGGCCTGGTGCCACCGAAACACTCCACCTCTTACTAAATCAACTTCTGGGTAATCCTGCTTGATCATATCAAACGTCTCTGTCGCAGACTTACTGAGCTTAACACAGAACTTAATGGCGTATCTCTAGCAGGCTTGCACCACTCACAGAAACACAACGCGCGAAGATGCCTGTCCTGACTCTCCAGGTGCTCAGAGACAACTGACCCGCCGCTCGTTCGTTAGCTAGGAACGCCCTCTACCGAATCCAGTCGCGGCGGAAGAAAATCAGTGCTTTTACTTTCGGGACATACCCTGTACAGTAAGGCAGGCTATTTAACTTTCTTTGCACTAACATAAGAAATAAGTATGTATTTATGTATAATATTATCAGAGCTGCAAACCGCGGAGTTGAACCGCTCCGGAGTCGGGACTCCTGGTTTTTTGGGAAGTTAACCGAACCCGAACCGGAGCAAACAAATTTTTTCCTCCCAAACCTGAACCTGAACCGGAGCAAAAAGAAGTCAAAAATGGGTTCGGTTCAAAAATTATAAAAAATTTTCTAGATGCATTTATTGTATAACTTTGCCATTCCCAATGTTGCATAAATTTAAGGAAATCGCCTAATTTTTAGATTTGCCCTGGTATTTAGTAAAATTTTCTAATAAACAGAAAAAGCTCTCTAGAACTTAAAAAATATGACATAAAAAAAGTTGAAGAAAACCAGCCTCCTTTGTAGTGTTGTGCGTGTCTTGTTTTAGAAAAGTTGTGGACAATATCCATAACTTAATGACCTAGAGCCTGCCTAAAAAAAGTTCTACGATTTTCAATCAAAAAAGGTCACTAAAACAATCACTTTGTTGAAGAAAAAAACTTTTTTAAAAGTAAGAATATGAGAGATTTGTCAGAATACAAAATAAGGCAAACTTTTGCAACAGGAAGTAGAGCAAACTTTTCATAACTATTTTTGACCGCTGAATCGAAATTAATAGTCCGTTTTCACCCAGCACGTCAGGGTTACGACATACTTGCACGTGTGTTGAGCCAGGTTTGTTTACATTTGTGGGACGGGTGGCCATATTGAGTTTTATATTCCAACCAAATTTGTTTAAATGTAAGCTGCATTGAATGACGTTACAGAAAACCCAAACACAAATTTTTGATTTTGCTCGTAAGATACAAGTTCTTGGATTTTAATATGGAATATCTGGCTATTTTTTTGACATAATCGATTGTTTTCCAAGTTTTTTGATTTCAATTTAGAGATCAAATATTCAAATGGAAAGTTTGCTATCTTCTCTGTTGCAAAAGCTTGTAAACCTGTTTAATAAGGTCAAACTTTTCTATTCATTTTCTTAAAATTAGTTCAAAATGTATTTTTGATTTTACAGTAAAATATCCCTTAAAATAACTATTATTGAGCTCAAATATTATTATCCAAATATCAAGACTCTGAATTTTCAAATATGTATGAAATGATTAACGTTTTTCCAATAAACATTCATTTTTTTGAGTCAGGAAAAACAAAAATTATTTCTGAACCTGAACCTAGGTTCAGTGACCTTCTGAACCTGCCTCCAACCCAAAATTTTGCTTCTAATAAATTTTTTTTTTTTAAACCCCGATAAATATTATTAACCTAACAGTTTTAAAACTCAGCATTTTTGATTTGAATAAAAAAAAATCCACCAAAACGTATTTGATTTCTTCCCAAAATTTTGTTGTTCATTTTATAAACAATTTCAAAAATCGGAAAAATAAAAAAAAAAAAAAATAAAAAAGGGTTATTTTAAAAACAGGATTTCTCAGGTTTCGTTTACTTCTTATTTCTTACATTTGATTTTGGCCTTGGCATTTTAAGCGATCGTTCAGATTAATTTGCAATTCTCAAACTAATTAACACAAACACGAATACTAATTTTACAACGATTAGCTGCTCTCCATATGTAGGCGACTTTACTACCGAGCTCTTTTGTTTTGCATACAAAAGCGACAGAAGGCTAATAGCGGGAAGCGAACATGCAAAAACAGAACTTAAGTGAGAGAGCGCCAAATATATACATACTTTCGTTGCTGTTTTAGTCTTCCACACAGAAACATACATGGACAGACGTCAGAAACAATATCTTATGTCACTCTCTCACGCTTTAAACCGGTGGCGCAGTTAGCAGCTCTGAATATACCGATGACACAATGACTTGGCGAGAGCTACGAAAATTTAAAAAAAAAACTTCAAAACCGAAACTTTGCCGGTACAAGGTTTAGCTTCTTTTCGGTTCTCGGATACTGGTATAAAAACAAATTAAAAATATCGGTTCCGGTCCTGAGTTTGATTCCCTGAATAAAATACATCAAGTGAACATAGAAGTAACATAACATTTCCCACATAAAATGCAGGATCACTTCAGCTATTGCAGATTTCATGTATTTGACAATTTTTGGCAAGTTATTAACAACATTTCTCATATTTTCGATCGCTCCACCTTGACTGCTTTCAGTTTAATGCTCTGTATGGCCTCATGAAGAATGCTCAGTACCATATCCACCTTTTCCAGTGTGGCATTCTCACCCATCAGACCTATGCGAAAGACGTGCTCCACTGTGGGACCCAGACCACCGCTAATTTCCAAGTTATATCTGCAAAATGTTGGAAACATATTAAATGAGCTCAGGTCTTCCATTTGGCCGATTCAACTCACTTGCGCATAGCATACTCGGCCACCTTCTTCCAGTCCACGCCAAATGGCACTTTTATCGTATTGACAGTGGGCAAACGATCCGGTTCCCTTTGCACAAACATCTCCAGGCCCAACTCTTCGATGCCCAGCTGAAGGCGCGTCGAACATTCCTGATGGCGACGCACCACAGCCTGCAGGCCCATGGCGCAGAAGTGAGCCAAAGCCTCCCGCAGTCCATAGAGCAGGGTGGACGAGATGGTGTGATGATATATCCTGGGAGTGCCATAACAGCCCCAGTACTGGCCCAAGAGCAGAATATCAAAGTAGTACACCTTCACTTTGATCTTTCGCTGACGAATGTGGTTCAGGGCGCGTTTGCTAAATGAGATGGGCGTCAGTCCGGCCGGACCGCCCAAGGCCTTCTGCGATCCCGTATAGGCCACATCCACTTTCCACTCGTCCATCAGGAACACAGTGCCACCCAGTGAGCCCACCACGTCTACCACCAGAAAACATTCATGACGCCGGCACAGCTCACCAATTTCGCGCAAGTGACGCTGGAGTATACCCGTTGAGGTGTCACCCTGGGCCAAAAACAATACCCGCGGCTTATGCGTATCGAAGGCAAACTGAATCTCCTCCAGCGATAGGGAACAGCCAAAGCTGGCCTCCACATAGCGCACATCCGCACCATAGCGCCGCGCCATATCCGCTGCCCGATGGCCCCAGACACCGGTAATGCCCATGAGTACCACATCGCCCTCTTCGATAAGATTGCAGAGAGCGGCCTCCATGCCACTGTGACCAGAACCACTGATACACATGGTGGCATCGTTGAGAGTTTGGAAAATGTATTTAATGCCCTCCTTGACCTCGTCCATGATCTGGTGAAAAGAAATGGGGCGAATATTAATCTTTGAGCGACTTTTATTACTCTGAGCGATTAATGATATCCAAACGGTTGTTGGGCGACTTTTTTTAACAATACATGAGCGATTTCGAATCTTCTCCAAGTGGATTAGATATTTTTAAGCAATTTTCAATTGAATTCCGTCCAACAAAACTGTTTACTTACTTAGTTACTTTTAAGCGATTCCGATATAATTTTTTCGTGTGACAGAGCGATTCGAGTAAGAGCTTTTCAATTAATATAAAATACTCAAAATGATATCTCAAATGCAGAGCAAGTTCTGGCAGCCTTTCGAGCAAAGAACTCCTGAAGATTCTAGATTTTAAGCGACAGAGCGACTCGAGTAAGTCAATGAGTAACTTTTAAGAGACTTTGAATTAGAATGAATTACTCAAAGGGATATCTCAAATGCAGAGCAACCTTTGGCAGCCTTTCGAGCTAAGAACTCCTGAAGATTCTAAGCGACAGAGCGACTCGAGTAAGTCGATAATTTATTTTCAAGCGATTTTCAATTGAAATGAGTCACTCAAACTGATTTATAAAATTCAGAGCATTTTTTAAGCGACTTCTGAAGATTATAGATTCTAAGCGACAGAGCGACTCGAGTAAGTCAATGAGTAAATTTTAAGAGACTTTGAATTAGAATGAATTACTCAAAGGGATATCTCAAATGCAGAGCAACCTTTGGCAGCCTTTCGAGCAAAGAACTCCTGAAGATTCTAAGCGACAGAGCGACTGGAGTAAGTCGATAATTTATTTTCAAGCTATTTTCAATTGAAATGAGTCACTCAAACTGATATATAAAATTCAGAGCATATTCTAAGCGACTTCTGCCAGACTTTAAAGCTGGGAACTGCTGAAGATTATAGATTTTAAGCAACAGAACGACTCAAGTAAGTCGATAAGTTACTTTGAAGAGATTTTGAATTAGAATGAATTACTCAAAAGGATTTCTCAAATGCAGAGCAACTTCTGGCAGTTTTTTGAGCTAAGAACTCCTGAAGATTCTAAAGTTTAAGCGACACAGCAACTCGAGTAAGTCGATCAATTATTTTCAAGCGATTTTCAATTGAAATGAGTTACTCAAACCTATATATAAAGTGCACACCAATTCTCCAGCTATTTCCAAGTGACCTCTGACAGACTTTCAAGCTGGGGACTCGTGAAGATTCTAGGTTCCAAGCGACAGAGTAAGTAGATAAGTTATTTTTAACAGATTTTTAATTGATCACTCAAAACCACATATAAAATTCAGAGCGACTTCTGAGTTACTTTTAAGCGATTCCTAAACAACTTGTGTATGGGAGACTCCTGACATTTCTATTTTCTAAGCAATTAATTCGATGGGATATTTCTGAACGATTTTTAATTAGTGTAAGCCGCATAACATTATCTTAGATCTAGGGAAATGCAAAGCGACTTTTGAGCGAAGGAGCGATTTTAGTAACTGGAAAACGTATTTGAAATTGATCTTCAATTGGCAGTTATTGTATTTACTTCTAAACGATTTCTTAGGCGCATTTCGACTTTTGACTCTGATCCCTTGCAAAGCGATTTGTCAGCGACGTCAGTACGAGTTGTTTTTTTGTTTTTCAGTTTACAAACATACGTGAATGCTTCTCTCCTCTCCATTAAAACAACACTCGAATCCTACCCAATGACTGATTAAACTCTGATCCCACCTTCTGAAAAATTTGTATATATTTTTTTGATAAGCTAAATGGAACAACTGTTTGATTGCAGTTTTGTATGAGTGCATACATGGATTGGCGCAACCTACCTGCAGGCACTCTGGATGCATGTGACCCAAAACAGGATTACTCATGGCGTCCCGCACGCGATGCGAGCAATTAGAGGGTCCTGGTCCCATTAAAGTCTTGCTGGGCACATACAATGGACGTTTGAGTACCAAAGGCGGTGGCACCTCCATTCTGATGTCTAGTTTATTACGTAACAGAAACTTTGTATATTTGTATAATCTGTAGTGGGGTGGAGGGGGTCTCGCACTGGATTCGTCTCACTGAAATCCGAAGATCTAACTGAAACGTTTCATAGTACGGCAAGTGGCTTTATAGACGTTGCTTATCAACATTTTTCCAATGATGATGCGTCGCGCTGACTTTCTCTCTTGCGCGCGCTCTCTCTCTGATAGTGGAGTTATCAAGGAGTTTGTTCGTGGATTGTTCGCAGCTACCTGGGAGTTGGCCCTGTTGGACTGTAGTTTATTTCTCTTCTGCAGAGACCAAATGATGCCCAAGTTGGTCATAAACAAACGACTGTTTAGACGCGGAAGATAAGCAAAATGATAAGATCCCAAAGCTGTTTACAACTGACGACAACTAGGGGTTAGTATGTAATCTTTTAGTGGGAAATCCTCGATTTAGATTTAGACTTAAGCGAAATACACTAACTTTAAAGCAAGACCTAATTCGGTCAACTTTAACAACGAATCCTGATTTTTGTAACACACAAGTTATGTTCCCAATTCCATTTCACACAAGTTTCGTGCTCTGGTAAGCGTAAAAGGTAAGAATTTTGGGGAATTGATATGAAAATTCCAAATTTGGCATTTCAAAATAAATTCAACCTACATAACAAATAAATTTCAATGTCCGATACCTAAAGATATAGTTCAAAAACATTGTTTTTTAAGCAATCGATGAAAATACGCAAAATCTGGTATTTTTTGTGATTTTTTTCTTCAGACCTTTTTTTGCAAGAGGATATATCCTTTTTACAGGACTGCAAACCGGTACTGTGAGCTGAACCATTTTACAAATAATAGCAAAACTTGGTGTTTTTGTTCGTATCTGATTGTGCTTTTCAGAATAGATGCATAATTTAAGCCATAGATAACATATATTAAGCAAAAAGTTTGTAACTTTAAAATTGTGGATCAGTTTTTTGCGGTTTGAGGGGGGGGGGGGGAAATATTGCAAATCTGAAACAAACTTGATCTGCGTACGGTATACACCTACGTAAACTCAGCGAAATTCAATTAAAGGCACATGGATATTTTATGTTTTATGGGAAATTAGCTGAGAAATGAATCAAATTTTTATTAAATAATAAAGTGAATAACGATATTAGTTCAACAAATGTCTTAATACTACAAATCAACAGGTGTTAGATTAACAAACAAATTATTTTCAAAAAATTCATTTTAATACAGAGAAATTTAATTAAAGGCATGTGTTTAAATTATATGGCAAAAAAAAACAATATACATATTATTGTCGAAGAAAATGATGATTAATAGTGAGTCCAGCTTCCAGATTTTGAAATCACTTCAAAAATTCGTTTTGGCATTGAGTCTATGACCTTTTGAAACTCTGAAGTAGGAATTTTGACCCATTCATTGACTTTAGCAATTCTGAGCTCTTCCACCGACTCGAATTTGCGATGACCAGCAAATACACCTCATGCCAAGTTACCCCACATGTTCTCTATAGGATTTAGATCTGGGGAACGTGCAGGCCACTTCATAACATCGATCTGCTTCTCCTGAAACCAATTAACGCTGAGTCGTGATACATGTATGGCAGCGTTATCCTACTGAAAAATGGTGTCTGAAGTAGGTTGCTGATCCAAAAGTTTATTTATACTTCATCCAACATGGTTATATACTTTTCCGAGTTCATACGCCCATTCACTTTACATATGGGGGTCCTTCCATAGTAACTAAAACCAGCCCATATCATTAACGAACCTCCTCCAAAGTTCCGCTTAGTAGAAAAGGATTCGGGCTTCTTTAAATCGTGCCAGTAATAATTAAAAACATCTGGACCTTCAAGGTTGAATTTTTTTCTCGTCTGAAAATATTACCTTTTTCCATAGATCGGTCAATGACACGTGTTTTTCGGCAAACTCAATCTTGCAACCTTATGCGATTCCTTTAAAGCTGGTTTAGACTTCATTTTCTTCCAAATAAGCCGATTACTTCCAGATAAAATTTGTTGTACACGACGCTTAGTAACGGGTAATTGTGAGTCAGCTCTTATTTGCGATGCAGTTGCATTTTTTTGTAAGCCAGCCCGAATAATAGCGGATTTTACACGAGAAGAAATCTTTTGATTATTATTATTTGATCGATTTGTATTTGATTTCTGCTTTAAATTGATTACATTATCCACTGCAGGTGGAGATCTTTTCAATTTAATGGCAATTTGCCTATTAGAAATGCCAGTATCCTTGTAAGCAAGGATTTTTGGCTGTTTCTTCAGATGATAAGGTTTTTCCCTTTCCCATATCAATATTGAGGGAAATTTTTATAATTTGTATCTGTTTAAATTAAACACGTATACATAATCAAACTATCAAATTAAAAAAAATTTTCCACCTTCTTCTTACTTGAGGACTTGAAACACACTGCCTTTAATAGAATTTCGCTTCAAAACGCAAGCTTTAGCCTAAACTAACTGTAAATGCTCTCTTCTTTGGAAGATGCCTTCTGGTTCCAATTCATTTTAAGGTGACTAAACGGACCTGCCTTTAATTGAATTTCGCTGAGCGTACATGCAAAATTTTGTGTCGCTATTTCTTAGAGTCTCTGAGATCGACGCGTTCATACAGACGGACGGACAGACTGACATGGCTAAATCGACTCGGCTGGTGATGCTAATCAAGAATAAATATACCTTATAGGGTCGGAAATGTTTCCTTCTCTCTGCACAACTTCATGATCCCATTAACCCATTTTCAGTGGGTACAGGGAAAAACTAATGGTAAGTGTAGAGCTAGAGACTGGCCTCAAATGCAAATTAATAGGGGAAGATAAGGCGTTATGATCATGGTTTTGTTTTTCGAACATAACTTCGCCAAACTTTTTTGTTCTGTAAATTTTGTCTTTTAGTTAAAAGATGCATGTAACTTTCCTCATCATTAGTTTTAAAAAACAAATTTTTGGGTTTTTTTTCATTTCATATTGAAAAAGCGATTTTTAGACATTTCGAAAATTTGTGGGGGGTTGTGAGCCACCCATCTAAAAGTTCAAAATTCGTGTTTTTAAGCAATTATTCTGTATTAAATGAAAAAATTAACAATTTTCCTCATATTCTGAATTAAGAAATATCAATGAAAAGTGAAAATTGATTGACTGCATCAGGCTTGTTTTCTTTTAAATATATACGAGCACTTTTTGCTGGTGGCTGTTCTTTTGTTTGCCTTTTTAAATGTGTTTTTTTTTTTACCTCTTTTGAGCGTTTTTCTTTGTCTTATTACGCATCATTGCAACATTCTCTTCGGAAGTCAAAACCGACTTTTTGGCAAAGTGGCTGACAACATCTTATATCTCACTTTTTTTGGGTGACGTCACATAACCAACACCCCTTTTTTTCCAAAATGCATATTTCTATCAAAAAGGCAATTGACCAAAGATATTTTCTTCATACTTACTAACTTACTTAATGCTAAAAGCGTTCTGCTGCACAAACTTTAAGAACGTGTTGACTGATAGGTTGCTTGCCAAAAGTTAGGTAATAAGAAGGGAGACACTTGACATAAACAAAAAGTTATAATTTTTTTTGTGGCCAATATTCGCGTGGCTCACAACCCCTCGTGGCTCAGAACCACCCATCCTCTCCCATATGTATAAAATGCATTTTAATGTTTGTTTGTATTTTATTGTAATCAAATAAATGCAAGCTTTTTGATAAAGGCGCAAAATGCGACTGAAGGATAATTAAAAATAAAATTTAGTTTTATTTTGGATGAGGAATAGAGGCCAACACAACCCACAGTAGCAACCATCAAAATTTCCAGAAAATTGGCCCAACGAAAAACACAAAACCCTGTTTTAGGTCAGTATTATTTTCAAACCAGTTGGATACCTTAGATCCATGCCATACCGCTGCCTCCGCTCCATCGTAAAAGTTTGGCAAATTGGTATTCGCTAAGATTTGAATCTTTATTTACCTATTTTTCCAATCTGGTAAGCAGATCGGATGCGAGGATTTTAGCTTGGACGTTTATAAAGAATATCCCCCCTAATATTACTGGGATCTTCGTTCGTAATTCTTTTGAAACTTGTCGGAAAAGAGTCATTTGCTATAAGCCTATTCAGGCGCATGCTTGAAAAACTCCGTAAGAACGCGGTCGCTGTATTGTTGTCTATTTTATGCAAAACTTTCAAATTGCTATATCTTATACTTTCCATGTGAAATGAGAATACACTTGGGCAAGTAGTCGATTTTGTCGATTTAAATCACGCGGGCTATTTTCCCCATATTTTTTTTTTTCGCTGTACTGACTTACTGTCAAATTTTGTCAAAATTTCTTTTTTACTTGTTTACGAAAAGTGGTTTCGATTTTGAAATTCTAATTATACAAAAGTGCGAAAATTTTCTCTGAATGATTACCGCTGCGAACGTTGAGAATGTTGCAGAAGGCTTACGGCGACCAAGCTCTGCCAAAATCAACAACATTTGACTGGTACAAATGGTTTAAAGAAGGCCGAAAAAATCATTTTATACGTTAACTTTCATGTTCGTCATATCTCAGTTGTTCTCCAGTACTTGGGCCTTCAGTTAAGATGATTGTATCATATGATTGATATATGTAATTTGAAATTATTTCCAAAGATACTTCAAATGTTATACTATGCATGTATAATTATGACTTCTAGAAAAAAATCATGAAACTATAGCTAAATTTTTTAAACCCCTTTACCCTTAAATCTATCAAAACTTCCTTAAAGAGACATAAGCCCAGAACGTGTTCTATTTTATCAAAGAAGGCAAAGTTTTCTAAATATTTAGAAATATGTATTTGATTTGCTATTACACTATCGTCAGAGAGTCTCTTTAGAGATAAATGACAAGTGTAAAGGCAGCTTAACTTGTTTCTTTGTTATTTAACATTTCGGTTCAGGGTTCGGCTTGAGAGCACAAATTAGCTGTTAGGTTGAAAACCGGTTTGCATAACTGGTCTAAAAAACTAAAGATAATCTGATAGATTGGAGTTGTGTTGGTAATTCAAATCAATTATAATGCCACCCAAGTATATCTATCCGCGGCTTACAGATTCAGAAGTATGGTTAGTTGGTTGGTAGTTAGTTCGAACTGCCTAAAATGCTTTACGAAATTGTAAGCTGGTCAAAACGGTTCCAAATTAAATTTAACTATCCGTTGTCAGTCATCTTGGCTATTTTTTTTGGCTTGAAACAGCTAAATGTTAGGTACGGTCACTCTAGTGTGCGTGTGTATGTGTGTGTGACTTTGTTCAATATACACAAACCTATTTTATTATGTGCTGGAATTGTAAATATTTTGTTTTTGATACAAAATTCAGCTTAAATCAAATTTTATATTGCCCGCTACAACTAAAACATAAGCATGGAACTTGGTGAGGATCAGTCATATCAAGAATTTTTCGATAGGCTGCGCAGGTGAGTAGTGTCCTCCGCTTTCCCGCCGCTCCAGAGTTAACTTTCTATTCTCCAGCAATGCAGGACCCAGCAATCTGCGTCAGATCTTTGAAGACGATGACAAACCATTGCAAACTGAATCCAGCAGTTTGCGCTACAAGCCGCTCAAACCTCAACAAAAAAAGAAGCCACAACTGGCTAACCACCCTACACATCGCACCAAATCTTTGGCCGCAGAACAGCGGACCGTTAACACCGCAGTCCAGGACCAATGGACCACAGTGATAGCTAAGGTGGCCCATGGCTATCGTGGCAGTGACAATGTGGGACGAGTGGGTGTGGCTTTGACCAAAAATGCGGAAGGATCGGCCGTCAAGCTAATTGTGTATAAGACCAAGAGCCAAGTGCTGTGCAGCCTGCTGCTAACTCCCAGCTCAGCCCAACCCAATGTCATACTTCGCGAGTCCTATATGCAATTCTATGACGATGAGAAACGCTTCTGGAGCGTGCGCTTTGAAGAGCCTCTGGATGAGCAAGAGTTTGTCAAGGTTATGCTGAAGGAAAACCTGGCCCTGGAGCAGGTGAACTCCCACAGTAACAGCTCAGATCAGCTCAAGAAACTAAGTACGGCTTCTTTGCCGCCACAACCTCAACCTCGGGTCCACATTAGACCACGTTCTGAAAGCACCGAGGAAGAGCTGCCGCAGAATCAAGAGGACATCATAATCACTCCAGTGCCCAACGTAAAGAGCAATGCCCTGGTGCCCCTACGCTCCAGCAGCATCCAATCAGGCAAAGCGAAAGCATCGATTGTTGCCTCCGCCGAAGTGGACCAGCTAAATCTCTACATTGATCAGCAGCGTGCCACAGGTCAAGTAATGGAAAAGAAAATGGATTCCATACTGCAGGCCATGTCACGTCTTGGAGCTACCGATCACTGCTGTTCCTCCACTGCTTCGTCCGCGACTATCAGTCAACAGGATAACGAAGATGAACTGCTAGAGTTAGAGCAAAAGTTGCTCAATTTTAAAAAAGAGAATCGAGCTCTTATGAAAAGTCTCAAGGCCAAGGAGCAGGCTTTGGATGATTTACGCTCGTCCACCTGTGCCTTGTGCGAGGAACTGCTTGCCCAGAACAATGACTTGAAGCAACAGAATAGTGCTCTGCTGGCGGCTATGAAAAATCAAGTACAGTTGAGTCATGCGGCCGATTCCTGTTTACATTGCGAGCAATCCTCTGCCAAAATAACGAACCTGGAGCGGCGCATTTCCACTTTACAGAACGCACTGCTGCAGAGCAAGTCCAGAGGGGAGGAGTAGGACATTTACATATGTGTTTCATTTATTTTATGTTCCCTTAGTTGCTTAACCAAAATTGTTAACCTCTCCTCCAGGGGAGAAAAAAGACAGAAAAACATTAAAAAGTTTCAAATGTTTTCGTTGTTGTATTTGTTGTTGTAGCTAAGTAAAGTCTATGTAGGAAGAGGGGAAGGAAAAATGGTCACTTATGGTGTAGCTTGGTTTATACAAGCAGCTTGAGCGATTTACAAACTCTGGCATACAGGACCTGCAACTGTGTGACCTGGGAATTGTGGTTTCTGTCTTGAGTATCTAGTGCCATTCTCGCTTGGACCAGTGGTTTGCAAAAAGTAAAATGAGAGCCATTTCATTTGGAATTGAGAACACGAAATCGAAACCAAAGCGGAATTGCGTTCGATTTACTATTCAAAAAGTAGAGGAATTGAGAAACATGCCTGATAAACTGTGGGACTGAATCACTGAGCATTCAATTTAGCAGGCACAGAGTATGTTACAGTCGGACTTGACCGCCTATTTTACTTGTTTAAGTAATGACAGACTTGAAGTAAGTAAGCGATTTGTATAATTAGTGGCAATGAATCGATTAAAAATTGTGGTATCCTTAATATTGATTCTTCAAGAACATCCGATGTATCAATGTATAGAGAAGGAATCATTTCCGACCCTATCGATACTTATAAATCTGTAGGCCCGACTGACTGACATATTATCAACCCACATCCAAAACTGCTTATCCTGCAGATCTAAAATTTGGCATAGACCTTCGTTTAATTATGCAGGTGCGCACTAAGAAAGAAAATTTGGAAAATTTCACCGCGAAAGAGGTAAAAACGCCAAAGAAAAGTTTGTATGGAGCACATAACATGATAAGCTGTTGCTAATGTGTAGGGTGGTTGCTAAGAGCGCGAGAGAAAGTGAACGACTCTCTGAGTGACAGTAGAAAAAACCCTCATCCAATTAAATTAAGTCTTATGGCACATACTGAACACATCGATAGCTTTAAAAATATGTTGACCGTATTTAAAAAAAAAATTTGGAATTTCACAAAGCTAGCAGCCAAAAAATGTACAAACATATGTAGCCACAGAAAAGTAACGGAACTGTGGCGCTCAGCTATTATTTTGGAACAGAGTTCCCGAAGTCAACCTTCATTGTGTGTTAGAGAGACACGGTCACGTTTTCGCGCTCTCTGCTTGGGGAACCCTGTTTTGGACTAAGCTGTTTTGCTAAGAGCGCGAGAGAGAGTGAACATGAGAGGTATCACATTCACACAAATTAGGTATGTGTGTATTACAAATATGCCATGGCTCTCTGAGACAGATGACAGCTGCTACGTGTGTTAGTATGAAGCGGGAGGGGAAAGAGAAAGCGGTGGAAGTTGGAAAGGAGAGTGATGAGCGGGTGAAGAGGGGTGGGGAAAAAACGGGAAAGCCAATTTAAATTGAATTATAATTGAAGAGTGCTGATGCTGATCTGAAATGCACAGTCTTCTATATAATATCTCTAGACCCGCAATTCACTATGTGGTCGTGCGGCCGAAGTATGTTTTCAGCATCCACTTGACTGGCAGGGACTAATAAATAATTCCGAAATTTCGTTGGGCCATTTAGGACCCAAAACGTCAAAGATCCTCCAGGATTTCAAAATGAAATGGTACCCCAAAAAGCTCCCGACCTCACTAAGGACCGTTAGGTCCATGTGAGGCCCCCCTACATGGGGCCAGCTGGAAATCCCACCCACCCAAAACCCCTTTAGCCCTTTTTGGACGGGAAATAAAAATTTTTTTAAAAAACTCCCCCCCCACGAACCCTCGGTTTGGGTTTTTTTTTGTATATATATTTTTTTTTTTAGTATCAACAAAGAAAGAAAGATTTATATATTTTTTTTTTTTGTTTTGGTGTTGCATAATATAATAAACAGATCTCAACTCTTCTGGAAACTGGGAAACATAGGTGTATCGATAAAAATGATAAACATGCTGCGGGGCCTGTACAGCAACAACACGACTACAGTGTGGGATGGGCGTAGATTATCCGAAGATTTTCAAACAAACCAAGGCGTCAAACAGGGATGTCTACTCAGCCCACTGCTCTTCGCTCTTTTCGTAGATGACATCGCTGCAGAACTTCCCGGAGGAGTCAAACTAGGTACAGATACCTTCAAAGTATTAATGTATGCCGACGATATGGTTATGCTCGCTGAAAGCCCTGTAATACTACAGCAGATGATAGATGCCACCCATGCTTACTGCACAAAATGGAATTTGAAAATCAACTGTGAAAAGTCAAAAGTACTAATAATAAAAAATAATAGAGGAAGACTAGCGCGCACTGAAGCTTGGAACCTGGATGGCGCTCCATTAGAGGTGGTTAAGTCTTACAAGTACCTGGGAGTCACCCTAACTGGCGACATGAGCTTCAAGAAGCACTCCGCTCTTAAATTAAAGGACACACGATCAGCAATTGGAAGCACATGGAACTCCTTTCTAAAGCGCAAATGTGTAGACCCCAGCACAAAATACAAAATGTACCTGGCCACAGCAAAAGCTATTACGTGTTATGCGGCCCAAGTATGGGGGTGCTTTGCATATGATGATGTTGAGCGGAGCCAGAGGTATTTTATAAAGCGGATCTTCTATCTCCCACAAAACACGCCCAACTATGCAATTCATCTGGAAACTGGCCTACCGCCACTATTCGCCTATACGCTGCAACTCCACTTCAGCTACATAAAAAAGATATTTGCCATGCCAGACCATAGATATCCAAAAATCATTGCAAAGTATTTGCTCGCAACTGAATCGCAATGCTTTCAACAGTGGAAAAGCCTGGCACAAGAGTATAACGCGGAACTAACACTTGGGGATCGAAGCCAATGGGAGAAGCAACACTGTGAAATTATTAGAAGTTTAGAAATTACAACGCGGCATAGGTGGGAGAATGAAGCAAGACAGAGCGTCTGGAGAAACTCCTACTCGACACTAAACTACAATATGGCAGATAACAATTACTTCCAAGATAGCTTTGGGTCATTGATGATATCAAATATCTTCAAGTCCCGAGTCGAAATGCTGAGCCTGAACTACAAACCGCACCATCAGAATGAAGACATAATGTGCACTCTATGTAATTTGCGAGAACGAGAGGATGTGGAGCATTTTGTGGCCAGATGCCCGGTTCTTAAGGAAATCAGGACAGGCATTCTAGGGAAGACACGGCTTACTGAAGAAGAATGTCGCGCACTATTAAACGGTTGCAACTGGACTGGGCTCGCAACCTTTATAAAACTAGCTTTGAAATATAGGCAAAATATAATTTTAGAAAATTTTTAACTTAAACTATTATGATTCTTATGTTGCTTGTATTGTATTAATGTCAACGAAATAATTGTTAAATGTAAAATTCAAATGTTTAGATAGAAAAACTAATACTATTAAGAAACATGTTAAAATGATCGAAACGGCTTTAGGCGGACGGCAAATTGCCAAGCCTACAATAAGCCACAATAAACATACTACTATTCTTGATCAGCATCAACAGCCGAGTCAATATAGCCTTGTCCGTCTTCTGTCCGTAAAACAAACTGTCTGTCTGTCCGTCCGTCCGAAAAACATCATATCTCCTACAGTTTTGCATATAGATGGGTTGTACTCTTTAAATATATTTAGTAATCAAGATTATTTATTGATTTGCCGAAGGAATGATAAAGATCGGATGAACAATAGTCGAGTTATAAGGAAAGTCAAACAACTATGATAGCCACAACGCCGATGGGCAGCACTACACACACCTATGACTCTTTTGCCACTAAATCTACCGAAGAAGTTAAAAGTTTTACGTATTTATTTTAGCACATATTTGGCAAATCAAGTAGGCTGATGAACTTCTATTTTCGAAGCTATTGGAATGCCACAAACATGCTTTTTCTCAAGGGATGCATTCACACCAAAAACACAGCTTCAAAGCAGCGCGACTTTTGAGTAACCACCCACCTACGTGTTTCCTTTGGGAAGAATTCCCTTGACTTTTACCGCCGGTGAAAGACTACATATGCAACGTTTTGTTTGTAACAGTCAAATACTATATGTAACAAATTTCAAATAAAAGAAACCCCTTTATTTGGAATCAAAACACATATAGTTTTTCATTCATCAACAAATCGTTAAAATCATAACAATAGTAAACTTAACTTTAAAAAGTTACTGTTACTACTGTAACCTTATTTGATTTTTTCTTCACAGACTTTGTTTTTGCAGCAATTAATTCTACCGACAGTAAATCTAACCGCGAAAATTGTTGATTTAACAAATTTCAGTTGGTTTTATACAGTGGCGTAGCGTGTGGTTAAGCCGCCCGGGGCGGAAGTTGACTTAGCCGCCCCCCTCCCCCTTGAATCGTTCTAAATTTTAAACTTCTTTCTATAAATAAAAATTAATCTTTGACCTAAATTGTTGTAGTACCCGATTAGATGTTCAATGTTCGAAGATTTTTTTCATTGCAAATGTTGACGTGGCCGTTCCTGCGCCCTCAAATGGTCCCTTCCGCTTATAATTTCGGCAGTACTCTTTCCAACATTTCGGCCGATATCTCACGAATGGAAATGCTTCAATGTTGCTCTAGGCCGGCCAAATTCTGTAGTTTGACCGGTCCCGATCGTGAAATAAAATGTTCACCGGACTCGCCTCTCAATAAGTCCATTGTTGCGCGTGCTGTGTGGCACGTGGCACCGTCTAGTTGAAACCGCATGTCATGCAATTCAAGCTCTTGCATTTTGGGCAAAAAAAAGTTGGATATCATCTCACGGTAGCACTCACCATTCACAGTTACGTTACGATTCGCATCATCTTTGAAGAAGTACGGTCCAATGATGCCACCAGCCCATAAACCGCACCAAACTGTGACTTTTTCTGGATGCATTGGTAGCTCTTGCAATGCTTCTGGCTGATATGCACTCCAAAATCGACAATTCTGCTTAAGCTTCGTCGCTGAACACAATTTTTCGGTAAAAAATCTTCGGCCAGCTCTCCAAGAGCCCATTCACCAAAAATTCTACGTTGCGGTAGGTCGTTCGGCTTCAATTCTTGCACCAGCTGTATTTTGAAAGGCTTCACAACTAAATCCTTCCGCAAAATTTTCCACGTTGTTGAGTAACAGAGGCACATTGCTGCGAACGGCGACGAACCGATAAATGATGGTTATCATTAACACTGGCCGATACAGCTGCGATATTTTTTTTCATTTCGCACTCTACGTAAGCGTGTTGGTGGTTTAATGTCCAACAATGTAAATTTGGTGCGAAATTTAGTCACAATAGCCCGAATAGCCGCTTTAGTGGGTCGATTAAACTGACCATAAAATGAAAAAAGCGCGCGTTAAACTTTCTTAACAGAGCACGCATTTTGATAATAAAATTCAATAATTTGTAAGCGTTGTTCGTTTGTAAGACGATTCATGGTTAAAAAATTTAGACCAAACTGAAGATGTTTAACAGTGAAACAAAACACGAAACGTGCGTGAGCTGTTTAAACCAGTGTTGCCGAAAAGATAATAGCTAAAAATTAACCCTTAATAAGAAGAGTCAAAAAGCTACGGAAACGTTTTTTTTTCATACCTCCTTAACCAAAATTAAAAAAATTCACTTCGATGGACCGAAACAAAAAGTATTTCTAGTTCAAACATGGTTTTCTGGTTCGAATTTAGTTTTTTACTCCAAAATAACTTTCTGTGTAGTTTGCCTGCTATGTTTTTTGGAAACATAACATAACCCCGAACTTTGGAAGTCAATCCGTTCGATCTCAGTAGCTAAGATGCTCAAGTTTATAAAGAGAACATTAGATGGTCCTGCTCATTGGGCGCCAATATGATATAAAAAAATGAATGTTGTCTAGAATAGTATTGTAAGTCCCAAATATTCGGAAAATATCGCGAAATCGATGGATCGGGAACTATGAAGAACTAATGTGAAAATATTACTTTGTGTTTGTTAATTGTTCTTTTATAATCAACACTATAAATTTTGTTTTTTTTTTCCATGTAAAAGGATTAAATATAAGTATATTTGAAAACATCTTACTTCTGATTTTGCTCATAGAATAGAAATTTTGGTTTTTTATATGGCAATATGTGGTAATTTTTTGATAAAATCGATTTTTTTAATTATTGTTTAGTTGACACAACTTTTGTTTCATAAAAAATCTTCAAAGCATACGTCCTTGATAACATAATCAATATATTAGAAGGGCTTGATAGGAAAGAAGCAGGATGAAATAGTGGGAGATATGGAATCCCCAACATCTTTGATTTAGTCAAACACAAGGTCTAAAAACTGCAGCATTTTTGACTCCGTTCATTGTAGACCAATACCTTTAATATTGACTCGTAAGCTTTCAAAAAATGCATTCAATAAATGTTTATTTTATTACTAGATCTTGAAGTGCAGAATCTTGCAACGTTCTCCATGTTGAAATAACAGCAGAGTCTAAATAACCTTCAGGAATACCACTATCAGGGGTGTCCTTGAAATCTTTAAAAATTTTCGTATAAAAGATTGCACTTCGAACTAACTACTACTTTATTTGCAAAGGGCCAAGAATCAGATCGCCTAATAGATTATGTGGAAGGAAAACAGTATGCATCAAATTTACTTGGCTTAGAGCTGGCGGTTTCAAATCGCTCAACTTTTGTCATCTAATCTATTAGCCGGGCATATTTGAGCCCCTTTACATAAAAATTTAAACAGCTTCAATATCAAATGCTGAAGTTTATACGAAAATCTCTAGCGATTTCTGTGACACACCCGTATGTATTAATTTAAGAGAATAATCAATATACATTATGTAATTATTTGCCGCCTCTGAAATTTACTGCACCTGAAATTTGCGGCCCCAAAAACTTGACGCCCCTGAAAATCGACGCTCCCCGAAATATACTATCGCTTGCGCCAGAACAGCAACGAATGCGCGGTGTGCGCATAGGCCGTGCGCACCCCTGCTTAGTAGGCTAGTGACTATACTCGTGCAATACCATGATTACTAGCCATCTTCACATGGAGAATAACACAGATAAATAAAATAATCATTTTACTCACAACGTGATCATTTTTATTCCTAATTATACGATGCCGAGAATCACTCGTGCAGATTTCTAGTATGTAGTCATGAAAAACCTTCTCAATCTTTGCCGTGCGTTAAACTGTAGGTTCCTTCCCCTTGTGCGAAAATTAAAAGAAAACAAGCCATGAGGCTGATAGAAGCTCGGCTTGAGACCCTTATAGTATTTCGAATTCAAACAGTTTAAGCTTATATATAAAGTGAAAATTTAATCAGGGATTACTTTACTTAACCGGATCTAAAGACAGTCGTTAAATTGATATCCAAGGCTGCAGACCGATCTAGAGCCGAACTCTGTAGAAGCGGTTTAGCTAGTGGTTTTTCGCGTCATGTTTCGAAGTTTCTAAATGTTTCTATATTTGATAAAAGGTTCGGTTTTTTTTATGCTCACTAGAAAAATATGTTTTGAAAATCATTTGCGACTGACAGTTTATAACATTGAAGTATGAACATTACTGGCGTCACCCTCCGACAAGTTTCATTAAATCAAAATTGAAGTAGTGAAACGACATTACTAACCCTGGTAAATGATATACATGGAAAGCACTTTCGAACTTGGCAAATTGGGCCAAATTAAAGCCGAGCAAGTCTCTATTATTATCAGTTCTAAAAGGCAATGAACCCAGATTCGAACAAAAAATCATAGGATCGACAAGTTAGTTAACCTTAGTCCTTACGTTAGGTTCCAAACTCCAGACCTATTCTTCTTTAAAATTTTTAGAGGCCTTAAACAAGTTTTACCTCTTGAATGCGACCGCTTATTCCAAAATCACCGTTAAAATGTGGAACATTTCCTATGTAAATGCCATTCCCAAATTTTTATCATAAAAATTTAAATGAGTTTCACATATTCTTCTTGCTATCTGAAAGGAACTGTTAGCTTTTATAATAAAAGATTTACAATAACAATTATTTTTTATTTGGAAAACTACACAAATTCTTTATTTTATCGATCTTGGCCAACTATCTACATATGGCTTAAGAGATTCTATCAGGGATATGTTGTAAACGTCTAATGCCGCTTACCAGCACATTGATTGCTTCCGAAGATTTGTCCCCTGCTATTGCGAAAATCAAAATATGTAATTAAAACTTGAACTAACATAAAGGACCTTGGTTGAATCCCTCTACGATTTCGCATGTTTACAATTTAGAAAATAGTTCTTGATTCTCAGTTGTCCCTAGTCAGCCCTTGGGCCCCTCGCACACAGACAGCGGAGCAAATCGTTCCGCTCAGCTAAGCGTTTGATTTTCCAAAGCTGATATGCTACAATCCGCTCCACTGTCTGTATGCGGTGGGCCTTATAGGATTAAACTTTCGTGTTACGGTAAAGCAGACTCGTCCAAAAGAAACAATTTGTTGCTCAATGATCATGAATTGAACACAATCTTGTATTTACTCGTGTATAAACCAAGCCTTTTGACAACTAAACAGTTTAGTGTGGCCTAACCTAAGTTATGACATTTTGTTTACAAATCAAAACTAGTTACGAAATAGAAGGAGATAGAAACAGACAGAGAGAGCGAGTCGGCTAAAGCTAAGGGAGAGCAAGCGAGACAGCAGCAGACCTGGGTTTAGTAGGTGCTGCTGTCACTGAGGCTGCTCAAGTAACTGCCGGCGGTGGGTGCCGTCGAGCCGCCAGCACGATGCCGCTTACGCTTCACCTTGGACTTTTTGCGACGCAGCTGGGCAGTGTCCGCCTTGCGCTTGTATTTACCCTGACGTTTCTTCTTGCGGCCATACTCGTCCGACTCGCTGGTGCTGGACTCCTCGTTGTCGCTGGAATCGGATTCAGTGTCCGTGGAAGAGTCTTCGGAAGTGGAGGAGGAATCGGTATCGCTGGAGGAGCTGCTACTGCTGCTGGTGGAAGCGCGGCGTCGCTTGGATTTCTTGCTATGCTTCGACCTGGACTTTGTCTTGCTGTCGCTCTTTTTATGCTTCTTGCTGTTGTTGCCACTGCTGCGTTTTTTCTTGCGTTTCTTGTGATGATGTGAAGTTGATTTCGTGGCCGTTTTCTTGGAGGAGTTGTTGTTGCTGCAGCTGCTGCTGCGCTTCTTATCTTGTTTACCAGCCGTGAGTGTCGTTGTTGTTGTTGCTGCCACCGCTGCCGGTGCGCTGCCTTTGAGTTCTTCGGCACGCAGTTCTGTAAGCGGCGTCAAATAGTCCAATTCCGAGTCCGAGCTGGTGCTCTCCACATCCAGCAAAATCTCCTTGTTCGGATCCACCTAATCAATAGCCATGTTTACACATTAGTTTGCGGCATTACGCTGCGACGCAGCTGCTTACCTTGAGAAAATTCCGGCATTGGTAGGTCAGGTGACCCGCATAGCCGCATTTTTTGCACGCCGCACGCAACGTGTCCTTGTTGGCATTGGCCAAGGGGAAGTTCATAATAGCCGGCTGAGTTATATTTAAATTATATTTAGTAAGCCGGTGCGAGTCTAGTTTTCTCTTTTGTTTTGGACCAGTGGCAATACCAATTTCGATTTTGATTATCGATTAGTGTGACCGGGCTCGATTTGAGAAGTAGTATGACCATTTTGATTAGTTATCGTCGTAGTATGACCATTCTCGTTAAATTGCAAAGATCGCCATTGCCTATTGATAAATATATATTTTAAAGCTGGATTTTAATATATATAACAAGCTATTTAACCGGTGTTTATATGTTTTGCTCACAAAGTTTTCAAAAGATTATGAGAAAGTTCATAATGGCAAGCCAACATTCAACAACATTCTCGAAATGTGAATGTTAAGGCCTATACTCAGATAAGATAAATTTTTAGTTTGGTACTATATTTCACATGAACAGAAACAATTTTGTACAGCTTTAAAGTCTGAATACGTTTGAAAAGGCATCTTATTTGTATGAAATTATTTCTATTCATGTGAAATATCGTACCACACCAAAAATTTATCTCATTTGAGTATTGGCCCTTAACTTGTTCCACTGGAGAATGTTGAACGTTAACAAGGAACTGCTCACTACAGTAAACTTAAATGATAGTTCCTCCACTTTATAGAAAGAACAATATTATTGCATGTTAACGAAGTTTTGGTTTTAACGTTGATTATTTAATATCAGTTTTCAAAAAGAGGTGATAGACTGCTCCCTCTGGTCGAAAACCCCTTCCAATATGTCAACTGCCTTTACAAAATTCACAAGAGTGTCACATTCCCATAGCATTTTTGGGCTGTGAAACAGAATTTGAGACTCAATAGCAAATCTAGCCTTTTAGCGGAAAATAGCTAAATGTTGTGACAGTGAACATTCGTCTCGTATGCTCCCCGGATGGACATGCATCTCTTATTAGAAAAAAAAACATTTAGAACATTATAAGTGTTCTCTATAAGTCGATGGGGAATCGCGTTCCACATTTGAATTTAATCCGTGTAAATATCAAATTTTATTTTACCAAAGCAAATACCAATTTTATATTTCATGACTTAAATAATTTTAGAGATATGGCTCTGACCCACTTTGGAAACGGTTCACTGTAGTTCAGGAATCCTCGCGAACCAGTAAAATATCTAAATCCGTGTTAGGCTGCGTCTACACTGCGCATCTTATGGGACTTGATGGTCTTATGTTATGTTTTAAATGTGTATAGTTTGTCAGACTATATCACAGTCCAAATTACAAGTCTCTTATTTAAATAATTTCTAAGATAACACTCTAGACCACTTTTGAACCCGATTCATTCCGGTTCACAGACTTGAAGCACAGCCCATGATTCCTTCCGGTCTTGAGTCAGAAATACTACCAACGTACAGACCTAATTTAAAGTTCATAGCGTAAATTAATTCTGAGTTATGGCCCTGAACTACTTTTGAGCCAGTTCAACTGGGTGGTACACAACAGCAGTAAGCTCATAGCTCAAATAATTTCTAAGAAATGTCTTTGAATCAATTCCAAACTACACACCAAATTTCATGGTTTTCGTTTAAATAATTTCTGAGTTATGGCTCTGAACCACTTTTAAACCGGTCTTGAACATTTGATGAAGATCGGTTCAGCGGTCTAGACACCTTTAAGGAACACTCATAAAAACAAACATTCAGTTTTATATAAGGGGCATTCCATACAAAAAAAGTTTTTTTCTGGGATGATGTCTCCGAATTGGATGATAATTGGCCCAAAGGAAGCTTATTATGAGAGAAGCTTAACCCCAAAATGTGAGCTTTTTCGGAGCTCTTTGGCAGAAGTTCTACGCTTAAAAGTGTAATATTGTGAATTTTTTAAATTTTCAATTACTCGAAAACGGTTTAAAATAGAGCTTTGCAGTTTTTTTCCAAATGTTCAGGATCAAAAAGCCCTTTTAAAAAAATTTTGACTAATTTTTTTTTTACCTTTCTTGAAAAAAAAGGATTTTTCAAAAAAACTTAATCTAGAAAAAAAGACCCATCCTTCAAAAATTCTCAAAAAATATATGTGAAAGCCGCATCTTTTCCAAACATTTTGAGTGCCTGAACATATCGGTAGCTTGAAAATTGAGGAAGTTATGGCCATTTTTGTCGTGTAATCTCAAAAATATCAGTATGAAAAATTTATCAAAAATTTCTAATAAATTTTATTTTTGGTTATATTTTTGCCCAAGCATCCCTTTTGAGCTATTAAATAAAATTATTAGGACCCAGAAAAGAACGCTTTGGTTTTAAGGCTTACAGAAAAAGGTATAAAAAAGACTTTCAACGACTTCGTCTTGGTGTGGACACCGATTTCGAATTATTCAATCGGTACAGAATTCTAGCAGCTACCTGTATTGGCACAGTGTGTAATACGACCAGGTCCTTTTTTTTCTTGTTTTTTTTTTATTAATTTTATTAGTCTAAAAATAAAAGTAAATAGAAAAAGAAAAACTAAACTAAATATAGTAATAATAATAATAATAATAAGATGCTCTAAAAAATAAACTACACTCTAACTAATTTTGAAATTACAGTTCTTGATGTGGTCTTCACTTTAAGTGATAGTTTTACAATTTTCGAACCTGGTTTTTAAATATTCTGCACACTGTTGGTAATCTTTTGTGGTGCAAAAAAAACATTGATAGTTTTTAAATGATCATTTGCCCATTGATAAAGGTTTTCAGCTGTAAGTATTTCATTTTTTGTTCCTTGCTGCAGGCAGTATTGCCTGGCAAGCCGTTTAACCGTTCCCCCTACCCCATCACAAGCACCTTTTCCGTGCGCTGTTGCAAAAAAAATTCCATTCCGAGTGTACCGAGAAGTCTTTGAAGTGGTTTACCAAATTTGTAAAGTTCTAAATAAATTTTTCATACTGATATTTTTGAGATTACATGACAAAAATGGCCATAACTTCCTCAATTTTCAAGCTACCGATATGTTCGGGCACTCAAAATGTTTGGAAAAGATGCGGCTTTCACATATATTTTTTTTGAGAATTTTTGAAGGATGGGTCTTTTTTGCTAGACTAAGTTTTTTAAAAAATCCTTTTTTTTTCAAGAAAGGTAGAAAAAAAACTGTCAAAATTTTTTTTTAAAGGGCTTTTTGATCCTGAACATTTGGAAAAAAACTGCAAAGCTCTATTTAAACCGTTTTCGAGTAATTGAAAATTTAAAAAATTCACAATATTACACTTTTAAGCGTAGAACTTCTGCAAAAGAGCTCCCAAAAAGCTCTTATTTTGGGATTGAGCTTTGCTCATAATAAGCTTGCTTTGGGCCAATTATCATCCAATTCGGAGACATCATCCCAGAAAAAAACTTTTTTTGTATGGAATGCCCCATAAATTGATCAATTATAGCAATTTGTGGATTATTGAACATCCGAGATTGTTCTTAAATTGTCAAGGGGCGCTAAACATTGTTATTTAAAACTCGTTCTAATAACTTGCATGAAATAAACTAAAGCTAAGTTCACACAGGCTAATAATTTGTCAAATTTTTTTAAAATTTTAATGAAAATTTGCTTAATACCCAAATGATTGCACATTTTGCGGGATTAAAAACATTAACTAGGGTTCCATTCATGTATAATTTGATTAAATGGCCGAGAAGTTTTCCAATTTGGCCAATTTAGCTAAAACTTCCTAAAAATTTGTAAAATTATTTTCAGTGTGAACTTAAAGGGATTAATTATTCTTATCTTTCGTAAATAACACTCGTATAATCATGCAGTCACGATCATGTATCTTGCCCATCCCTAGCGCGAGCACACATGCTTGTGTGCTTGTGTGTGTGTGTATGTGAGCTGCTGATAACACGATCAGCGATCGGCATCGTCGACGCCTGTTTTCAGTTTCAATTGCCTTGGCCTGGTGAGGAATTAAATTGTCTGGCATGGCTCAGAATTGCTTAGCATCGAAAGGATTAACAAATAGCCCAGTGATCACCAGTAATATGGTCAAGGAGCTGCAGCTGCCGTGCGCCAATGTGAGAGACCTGACAGCCGAACCTAACCTTGACATGCTGATAACTTTGTCTCTTTATCGTGTTTAGGTGTCGGCTGATGGCAATCATCAGGCCCAGTCGGAAGATAAATGGACGTCACCTCATTTGATGATTATTTTCGATGGCGGTGATATTAACTCAGCCATGCATTATCTTCTGGAATCACTGCACCAGCCCTTCGCGGACGGTTCGGTCGCCACCCTACTGATACAGGAGAGTATTCTCGAACAGTTTATCAATCGTGCGGTGGAGCATTTCAAGGAATTGGACTCTAAGGTGGCCCAGCATCCCAACTATAAGCGCACGCTGGACAAAATCAAAGAGCTAAAGGCCAAAGTGGTTCAGGCTCCAGTCGATAAGGTTTCGCCCGAGGCTTCACCCACTCTGGTGTACGATTTTATACAGAGCTATTTGGGTGAGGGACCGACTGGTGTGATTACGTTGCACACCTTCCGCACCGCCAAGGAGGCCAGCCAGGTATATGGCAATGAGAAATTGTCTTTTGACCGCGTCAGCATTTGGAATGAGAAACTGGCCTGCGCCTATGAAATTGTGGCCCTGCTCAAAGCAGAAACCTTTATGGTTAACTGCTTCAATGTGGACTTGGAACCCATCCGGGAAGCGCTGGCTAGCAATCGCAACGATGTCTGCCTGGTCAAGGGCTATCACTATGAGACGCTAATGGTCAACTCCAAACGCAAAGTGATTGTCTTTCCAGTGGGCACCATTTTTGCCAATTGAGGAGGAGATTAACCACACACAGGAATACAGGAGGCAAATCATCAAGGTGCTTTATTTAGCTATATATTTTTGATATGTCTGAAGCATTTATTTTGTACCCCGTTATCAATACATGTTGCATGCGAACAATAAGAGAGAAAGAGAGTGAAAGAGGGGGTGAGAGTAGGTTATGTCATGACGCAACAGGAGGGGATTTGCTCTTCTATATTTACCTAAGACATGCGTCTTGTTACTTGTATTTGTACGGAGTATATCGACCGAGTAATAACAAAATCGTGATGCAGTAGCTCAGATTCTTTAATGCGTAATTTTTTAAACCAAACCAAAATCCCAGTTGGTTAGTTTTAAGGTTCGGTTCAAAGTGGAAAAATTACAGAATTCCTGATTTCTTTATGTAATATATGTGTGTGGTGTCGAACCAAAAAATCTTGCCTTTCTGACACTGAAACTGAACCTAAACAGTTACTTTTTCACAATTGGTTCACGGTGAATAATATGTAGGTCGCTGTGTTTAAACCGGATTGCAGAGATCGTGGATTTGTGGGAAGCTCCATTTGGGCAATAAAACCTTACCAGTTTACTTTACAGAAAGTTGTCACACTTTTCATCAATGATCTTCCTACAGTACTGCCTCACAATTTTATAATGAGTTAAGATTGTCATAAAGACGCCCAAATAATCGCGTAAATGGAAGGTGTACAAGGAACGGTCCGAAAAATCGCGAAACTTGCTAAATTCATATATGAGTTTACATTGTCATGAAGACGGTTAAATATTAGGTCTAGAAAATTGTATAATAAGACGGATAAGTAGACGAATGGTAAAGAACAAAAGTTCTAAAGAAAAAAGTGCGAAAATTACTCTATTTTCGTATGAGTTTGAATTATAATGAACCCAGGTGAATAGATAGTTGAAGATTGAAAGATCGCAAATTTGCTAAATTATCTATTGAGATTAGATTATATGATAAATGGCAATTAAGCTTCATTTTGTGTTCAATATACTGACAAAAGCGTAGCAACTCGCGCCGGAACAGCTGGAGTTCCATAAAAATTTCATTACCTTACACTTCGAGCTGTTATGTTTTATGAGAAATCTTTAAAAACAACCATGCTCCCATTTTCGCTTTCGCAAAACTTTTGCGATTTTAAACTGGTTTTTGAACCAAATTTATCAAACATAGTGTGAGGCAGTTCGTTGTACACCTTCCATTTACGCGATTTTATTTAGGCGTCTTCATGACAATCTTAACTCATTATAAAATTCTGGAAATTTCGCGATTTGCTTAGACCGATTGATCTAAACCTCCTATTTACCCTTATTGAGTGTTGCAAATTTCTAGATTTTGTAAACCTTTCGATATCCATTCAACCGTGTTCATAATAATCTAAACTCATACAAAAATTGAGTAATTTTCACCATATTTTAAAACTTTTGTTCTTTATTAGCTGTTTTTACCCGTCTACTTGATCATCAAAACTTATGATACAATTTCGCAAATTTCTCGATATTTTTGTGGACTGATTATCCTACACCTTTTATTTACCCGTAGACAATTGCGAACAATTAATTCTTCACGATAATCTAAATTCCTAATAAAAGTTTGCAAATTTCGCGTGTTTTTTTGACCATTTAATCACCTAGCTGCTTAAAATATGTAATACTTTACTATCTATTCTTATACCTCTTAAATATATACACAAAATTTGATATAAATCGGTCGAGCCATTTTGGAGAAATGCGAATACAAACACCGTGTCACGAAATTTTATACATAGTAAGTTAGCTTTGCTTTCTCGTTTTTTAATTTTTAATTTTTTTCCGACCCTCGTACATGAAAAAAATTTTCATCGACCCTTTTATTTTCAGAAATTTGATATATTATTTTTCTTCTTTTTTTTAAAAGACAAAAAAAGATTTAAAATGTTCGTAATTTTTCAAAAAGTTGCTTTTAAAAAATTTTCTTTTGAAATTTTTTATACCCTTGGAGAGGGTTCTGTCAAGTCTGATCCAAATCGGATGACTATAGCATATAGCTGCCATAGGAATGATCGGTCGGAAAAATAGTTTTAGTGAGAAAACCTTTTTGTGAAACCGAATATCTCTCTATGATTAGCTTACATTAGTAAATTTGATTGTTTCTCCATGAAAATACGGTAAAATATAGTGTTTTTAACCACTGGCCATACACTCATCGAAATTTAATTAAAGCCAGTCTTAAGAATTATTTCAAAGGACACAGAATAAGGATAATAAAAAATCAATAAATTATGGATTTAACCTCCAGGCTCATTTATGAGCTCGAAATGCCTAACCGCATGGCGATGATTTGGAACTCTAAATCCGGTATTTTGGCCCATTCCTCAGTAACAGACTTTTAAAGGACCTCAGTCGAGTTGAACTTTCGTCCGCCAGCATAAACACGACATGCAAGGTTACCACATATGTGTTCAATTGAATTCATGTCCGGAGATCGCGCAGGCCATAATAAAAGCTGGATATTCTTCTTAGTGAACCACCCACGACTGGCCCATAAAACATGAATGTTGCTGAAAGATGGCGTCCGGGTCCGGCTCTTGCTCCAAAAAGTTAATTAGCACTTCATCCAATAAGTTTAAATAGCACCCTGTATTCCTTCGACTTCTAATCTTGCATATCGGGGTCCGGTTGTGATAGCTAAAAGCGTCCTGAAACATCACAAAACCGCTAATACAGTTTTGAGAGGTCGAAATGCGCGCAGGCGCCTTAAGATCGTGCCATTAGTAACTAAAACCATCTGAACCATTCAAGTTAACCTTTTTCTCATCTGATAGTACCACATTTTTCCACTCCTCCTTCCAAGACATTTGGCGTTTCGTAATATCCCTTCTGACTTGTTTATAAAATGTCGTCAGTACAGGCTTAGTCTTCATTTTCTTCAAGATTACAGGCCGCATGAATTCAGAAGGTTACTTAAACTTATTGGATGCACTTTTAGTAGTATTTTTGGACCAAGAGTCGGACACGGATACAATCTTTTAGCAAGATAATGCTGCCATACACGTGGCGAGGGCCAGTCGTAATTGGTTTAATAAACAGAAAATCAAACTTTTAAATGGCCATTACGTTCTCTGGACATGAATCTAATTCAAACCATGTGTAGTAACTTTGCACGTTGTGTTTATGCTGGCGGGCGGAAGTTGAACACGAATGAAGAACTTCGAAATGCTGTTACTAAGAAATGGGCCAAAATACCGGATTCAGTTTTCGAACTCATGACAACCGCCATCCGGTTAGGCCTATTTTAGCTCATAAATAAGGCTGTAGGTTAAATCCATTATTTATTGATTTTTTATTATGCTTATTCTGTATCCTTTTTAATCATTTTTAAGACGGGTTTTAATTAAATTCCGCAGTAAAAATTTAACTTTTTATACCCTTGGAGAGGGTATATTAAAATTGTCCGGATGTTTGTAACGCACAGAAGGAAACATCTCCGACCACATAAAGTATATATATTCTTGATCAGCATGACGAGCTGAGTTGATATAGCCATGTCCGTCTGTCCGTCCGTCTGTCCGTCTGTTTCTATGCTATCTCCTCCGTCAGTTTTAAAGCTATCTCAACCAAACTTTGCACGAAGTCTTTTGGTACAAATACGCTGCACATTTGTCGGAACCGGCCGGATCGGATGACTATAGCATATAGCTGCCATAGGAACGATCGGTTGAAAAAGTAGTTTTAGTGAGAAAAAACTTTTTTGTTTTCAATGCTATCGCTCCCAACCCCCGTATTTATAAGTTTTCTATGATTTCACATAATTTCACCGAGAATTATCAAAATCGGACAACTATATAGTATAGCTGCCATACAAAAGATAGGTCTGAAAAAAGTCTTAGTGAGAAAAACTTTTTTGTTTTCTATGCTATCGCTCCAAACCCCCGTATTTATAAGTTTTCTATGATTTCACATAATTTCACCGAGATTTATCAAAATCGGACAACTATATAGTATAGCTGCCATACAAAAGATAGGTCTGAAAAAAGTCTTAGTAAGAAAATCTTTTTTGTTTTCAATGCTATCGCTCCCACTTTGTACAGATCTATATTATATACTACCACACAATTTTGTCAAGTTTGATTTAAATCGGATGACTATATCAGCATATCAAACTGGCAGCATATTTCATGCTTCCAATGGTATAAAAATCAGAAAGTACGCTTTCGACAGTTTAATGAATAATATTTGAAATTCACAAAAAAATGTTGAAATGGAGAGATGATGAGTGATTAACTGAGACGTTAAAATTTGTTTAAAGAAGTTTTTTATTGCAATGTTTAATGAAAAGAAACAATGATTTCTTACACTTTTTCGAAAAGTTAGAGTGGACCAGGCTTAAATCTACCTAAAGGACATCCTCC
The DNA here is from genome assembly GCA_018904235.1 of Lordiphosa stackelbergi. NCBI lineage: Eukaryota > Metazoa > Arthropoda > Insecta > Diptera > Drosophilidae > Lordiphosa > Lordiphosa stackelbergi. Next base: position 58,486 of record JAEIFU010000883.1, read on the forward strand.
TCAAGAATAGTTAAAGAAAAATAGAAGCGTATCATCAAAATTACATTACATTAATTGTATAGTCTCGACATAGAGATTATCTTAGTCTGGGACTAGAGCGTAATAAGCTTCAGTTTGGGCCATTAGAACGTACTGCGCATTGCAAGTCAATCTCCCAACACACTAGTCATAAGCTTAGACATTCTAGAATCCTACATATTCATTATTTTGTTTACTTACTTAAATGGGTTGTAAGTGTGTGCATAACAAGTGAGTGTAGACCAGTTTAGATACATGTATTGTATATCGCGTAATTTTGTGCAGTTGGTGGGAATCAAACATATTGCTTACTGTGTTAGAAGTGAAGAGAGAACCCAGTGGGACTTTGCAGAAAGTGGTTACAAAAATAAGTACATTTTGTGGCAGGAAATTTCATGGAAATAGTTGGCGCAATATTTTTAGACGCAGCATCAACAGCCGAGTCGATATAGCCATGACCGTCTGTACGTATTAACAAACAGAAAACAAATCGTTTCTAAATTTCTATTTTTCCGTGTTGTGGCTCCAATCACCAGGTTTTTTAAAGCAATCAAATGTCGATAATATGGATGTTTTTTACAACTAAATGTTAATATGGAAATTATACTTTTTCAATATTGAAAAGATGGTTCGTACCTTCTAGAGATATTTACTAAAATATTATTTATCGATTTGCCGAAGAAATAATCAAGATCGGATAAACATATTACAGTCGGGAACAGAATTTCATTTCTAAAAGTCTGAACCTCACAAAGTTGGTCATAGAAATTTCGTATTTAACTAATATTTAGGACCCGAGCGATGCCGAATATTTAGCTAGTTTAGTTGTATTCAAAGATGGGCAGTTGAAAGATACCAATTATAGGGACGTACAACATGACAGCTGCGGTGAGGGTAGCAACATATTCGTTGTCTGTGATGGCAGGAATGTGCGATTTGTGCAATTTTTCGTGTACTTTGCATTATCTTTGTATCTATGCATATGTATCTGTGCGGATACTAATCTGTTACTAAACAATGAAATTGTGCTTTACAAATTCGCGCGCCTGGCCTGGATGGAGATGGATGACGCAGTCATCGCTCTACTTTCACGCCGCTGCGGAGCATAGCCCGCCGCCAATCAAAGAGCGCAGTGACACATCGAGCGGGAAGGGAGAGCGAGCATTAGATACCAATAGAGAGAAAGAGAATGAGAGTGCTCAACAGAGTTTGAGAGCGCTGCAGTGACTGGTTTTGGTTTTTTTTTTTTTTTTGATGTCGTGGTAGTAGTAGTCGCTGGCGTTCCAGCTGTTGGTAAGGTGTCGTCTGTCTGTCCGCCAAAGAGAAAATGTGCTGCTGCTGCTGTCGGCAGTAAGAATCCTAAGAAAAAGACCAAAATTCAACACCTATTCAGACTATGCCCCCACACAAGTGGACAGATGAGACGCGTGATGCCTCCTGCTATTATGATGAAGATTCCTTTAGAGGTAACGCCTCCACCGACGACGATGATAATGGTGGTGCTTTAGCTGATGAGGAGGCGGATGATGAGCAGGAGGCGTTCTGCAGTGGAGAAAGGCCGCTTATATCGGGCGAAAGAATAGGCGGAGGTAAGCATAACAGTTGGAGGTTATAACTTATCCATGTCTAAGACGCTTCCTTCCAGGCGACTTCCCACAGACGCGTCACATCTTCGGCCTGATGGGCTTCCTGGGCTTTGCTGTGGTCTATGCCATGCGCGTGAATCTCTCTGTGGCCATTGTGGCCATGGTCAATCAGACTGCTATACCCCATACAAATGGCTCCACAGTGAATGATGACACTTGTCCAGTGCCACCGCCACGGCCGAATGATACGCGCCATTTGGCTGAGGGCGAGTTCGTGTGGGATGAGGCCACCCAGGGTCTGGTGCTGGGTAGCTTCTTCTATGGCTATGTGCTGACCCAAGTGCCCGGCGGTCGCATGGCAGAGCTGATCGGTGGCAAGCTGATCTATGGCTATGGTGTGCTCATTACAGCCATTTTTACGCTGCTAACTCCGTGGGCGGCCAGATGGGATTTGCCCTTGTTGGTGCTGGTGCGTGTGCTGGAGGGCATGGGCGAGGGTGTAACCTATCCGGCCATGCACGCCATGCTGGCTCATTGGATACCACCGCTGGAGAGGAACAAGTTCGCTGCCATTGTGTATGCTGGCTCCAATATAGGCACGGTTATCTCTATGCCCCTGGCGGGTTGGCTGTGCTCCCTGGACTTTCTGGGCGGCTGGCCTTCGGCGTTTTATATATTTGGATTGCTGGGCATGCTGTGGTTCGCCTGTTGGATGTATCTGGTCTATGATAAGCCCAGTTTGCATCCGCGTATCTCTCGCGCCGAAAGGGAGTACATCGAGCGAAGCCTCCGGAGTCCCTTGCAAATGGTGATGGAACAGGAGCAGGAACAGGAGGAGGACGGTGTGCAATTGGCCTACCCTTCAGACGACATACCCTGGTGCAAGATACTCACCTCCGTGCCCATGTGGGCCATTCTGTTAACCCAGTGCGGTCAGGGCTGGGCCTTCTATACGCAACTGACTGAGCTGCCCACTTATATGAGTAATATCCTCCACTTTGACATCCAATCGAATGCCCTGCTGAATGCGGTCCCGTACCTAACCGCCTGGTTTGTGGGCATCGCCTGCTCCACCCTGGCCGACTGGATGCTCTCCAAGCGCTACATCAGCCAGCTGAACTCGTACAAGCTGTGGAACACGGTGGCCTCGGTGGTGCCCTCCTTGGGTCTGATTGGCATTATTTATGTGGGCTGCGATTGGGTGTGGGTCACCTTTATGCTGGCCGGTGTCGGTTCGTTTGGCGGTGCCGTCTATGCTGGCAATCAAATGAATCACATTGCACTCAGTCCACGCTATGCGGGCACAATGTACGGCATAACCAATTCGGCGGCCAACATCTGCGGCTTCCTGGCGCCCTATGTCATCGGTCTGATTATCAATCATCGGGAGACGCTTACCCAATGGCACATAGTGTTTTGGCTGGCAGCGGGCTTAAACATTGCTGGAAATTTCATCTACCTGATCTTCGCCAAGGCCGACGAGCAGAGCTGGTCCCTGGCACCGCGCAGAACGCGTTTCCTGCGTACTTAGCGTTCGTTGAAATCCAAATCTTAAGCAAGTGTGATAATATCCAAAACTTAAATAAGTGGAAGACGCAGTATTCCTGTGAGCCTCTGTGGGCTTCCTGTTAACTCCAGTTTAACTTCAGATTTATATGGACTTTGTTTTTGCTAGGCGTCTTTTTTTTTAAACTATTTATGTACTACTTGTGGTACACCGAGGACAAAACTAACTAGGTTCTACATAGCTTTAGAGCAGCTTCCAGTTAGGCTGCCCCCACGAAATTATACAGAACTATGCATACCGTATACATACATACATACTATATACATACATATATATATATACACCTAGTACCTAAGTGCTGTCGGAAATAAATAAAGCTGCACAAAACATATCGCTAAACGTTAAAGTTTTAACCTTGACTTTCGAAATGGGCGTTATCCGTGCACTAAAACAAGGGATGGCGTAACAAAGCAAAACACAAATTATTCAACAAAGACCCCGCTTATCATTTACTTTGAATGCAAGAATTTTAATATCGAAAAGAGGCGATCAATTCTGGGAAATGAGAATGTAACATTGTTCGGCTCTCTGTGGTTGATTTGTCTCTTTTAATTAATCGTTTTTTGTTCTCATTTTAGTAGCCTAGGAGTTTTTTAACGAAGAGAGGAACGTATCTCTCTCTAACACAAAGTGAAGCATGAGTTCGGCAAGCTTGGTGTCAATTGGCGAGTATGTTCGTGCCCCAGGAGCTGAGAACTCCTTGCCCTACACAATATAATGACCTTGGAGAACTCTGCTCTACAATCAAACCTATTATAGCCAATATTAATTTAATTTACATATTGAATGGTATGATGTTAAAATGGGCAATTGCAAAGGAACAGAGAAACAAAATAGAGGGAAGCTAACTTCGGCTCGACCGAAGTTTATATACCCTTGGTGCATAATATATATGCCTGTCAGTTTGTTATATGACAGCTATACGATATATATATCCGATTTTGAACAAACTCTCCAAAATTTGTTCGAAACAGATAATATTCATAACTAAAAAGTGTAAAGACGGTACCAATGAAAACAATAAAGTTTTTCTCACTAGAACTATTTTTTCGACCGATCGTTCCTATATGCTATAGTCATCCGACTTGGATCACAATTGACAGAATTGTGTGTTAGCATATAATATTGATTAGTAACGAGTTTGGGAGCGATATCATAGAATAGAAAAAAAAGTTTTTCATACTCAGACTTTTTTCAGACCTATCTTTTGTATTGCTGCTTTACTATATAGTTGTCCGATATTGATAAATCGCGGTAAAATTATGTGAAATCATAGAAAACTTATAAATACGAGGGCTGGGAGGGATAGCATTAAAAACAAAAAAGTTTTTCTCACTAAAACTATTTTTTCAACCAATCGTTCCTATGGCAGCTATATGCTATAGTCATCCGACTTGGATCAAACTTGACAGAATTGTGTGTTAGTATATAATATTGATTAGTAACGAGTTTGGGAGCGATAGCACTGAAAACAAAAAAGTTTTTCATACTACTTTTTTTCAGACCTACCTTTTGTATGTCAGCTATACTATATAGTGGTCCGATTTTCATAAATCTTGGTGAAATTATATAAAAGCATATAATACTTACAAGTACGAGGTTTGGAGACGTTTGCGTGGACAACAAAACAGTTTTTGTAACTAAAACTACTTCTTCAACCGATCTTTCCTATGGCAGCTATATGCTATAGTCATCCGATCCGGTCGGTTCCGACAAATTGCAGCGTATTTGTATCAAAAAGACTTCGTGCAAAGTTTGGTTACGATAGCTTTAAAACTGACGGTGGAGATAGCATAGAAACAGACGGACATGGCTATATCAACTCAGCTCGTCACGCTGATCACGAATATATATTTTTATGTGGGCGGAGATGCTTCCTTCTGTGCGTTACAAACATCAGGACAATTTCAAAATACCCTCTCCAAGAGTATAAAAAACATGTGTGAATTTCAGTAAATTTTATTGTGGTGTTAAGCGAGAGTACCCAACGAGATACTTACACTTTACTTCATAGTGCCAGTAGGAAATCACAGTGGTTAGAGGGAACAGCTGACCCAAATGTATCCAGAGAGTGTAAGTGAGAGCAAACAGCTGACAGAAGCGGTGTCAACAGCGCAATTGTTCAGTCAAGACCAGAGATTGTCACCGGATGCCCCCACCGGATAACCACAGTGATTTCCTACTGGCACTATAAAGTATCTTTTTGGGCACTATCGTTTAGCACAGAGTTCCCCAACGATAGCCCCGGGGGCACGAACTTACTTGCCAATTCTTACCGAATGCTTTCCGAAGTCAAACTTCATTGTGTGTTGGAGAGAGACATAGTCACGTTTTCGCGCTCTCTGCTTGGGGTACCCTGGTTTAGCACCAGCAAAATTGAGAGGCGGTAAGGTAAGTCCATGGCCTTCGATGCGGCCAGATCTAAGCTGGTTCACGCCACTTTATTTTCGCACACCGATACTTTCTCACTTTTCGTTCTTTTGGCAATCGCTGGTCTAGATATCCTAGTCTATGACTGAAGTGCTTGTCTTGAAGCGCTCACTGCGACTGACTCTCCGACTTACTCTCAGTGTGTGAATTTCTATGGCTAAGGAACTCTGATCTAGATTCAATGCCAACTAGCTGAGTTTTCACTTTTAAATAGCTTTTCACACAAATTTTCTTCCTCAGTTCTCTCTCCCTCTCCATCTGAGATCTTTTCTGCAGGGATGCAAACCGGTTCTGAACCGAACCGGTTTTAAACCGAACCAAACCGCTTTTTGTGCTGTGTTTTCAAAATGTTGAACCGAACCAAAAACCGAAAAACAAAATGGGTCGGTTCGGTTCACTTGAGCTAGGTATTGAGTTACTGGCGAATAGTGAGCAAAATCAGCAATTAGCTTTAAAATATTACGAAAATACTTGGAAAAGCAGAGTTGTTGTAAAAAACAAAGAACATCAACCTTAATCCAACCAATCCACCCAAAATTATAATAGGCCAGGTCGTGATTGTATTATCCGTTGAGGGGTCAACTCACATAATACTCAAGCGTTAACTTTTTATCTTTAATTAAAATTGTGTTGAAATAGAAAAAGAATGTGAGTAATTCTATGGCTGGTAGGCATGCAACATTAAGGTTGAAAAAAGGGAGAACGACATAGCTCAGTAATTGACAACTCTTTGGAAAAAAGAGTTCCGACCGCGTTTATACGATAATTGCCTTCGAAGTTTTAAACATACCCGTTTAACTTAAAACCTAAGTCTTTTTAATGAATAATCTGAACACTTGTATCAAAAATATATTTCATTATAATTAAATATAAAATAATCGAACGAACCATAACCGCGGTTCAGTAAGCCCCAAAAACCATGCATAAACCGACCGCGGTTCAAAACTGTTTTACCCCCGGGACCTTTTTCCAGTGAAATTAGTGTGTTGAGATAGCCAAAAAACCAAATTTGAGATTTTAAGTTAATCTAACACGGTTTTTCAGCTGTTTTTGTTTATGAAAATTGATGAGGATTTGTATAAAAACGAATCGTTAAGGTGTAGCCGGGGGCACCTCTCCCGCACAAATCGTGTTGGAAGAGTAAAAAGAAAGATGAGGACGCTAAAGCAACCATCAATGTCTCAGTACTTTCACACAGAATGGCATTTTCAATAGATACGTTTAATTCACGGTACACTTTACGCACTGAAAAGTTGTTACGATACAATGAGCCTGGCTGGTGGTTCCCGACTAGTGCCGGAGTCTCCCAGATACCCATTTCAAAATCAAACGTGACAATTCTCCCATGGCGGGGTGCAACGTCCAACTAAAACCTCTGCTCATCTCACCCGGTTGATACAGAACTCCACGTCGAGACTCAATTTAAAACTCAGCTTAGATAGATTGTTTCAAAAACATAGAAATTGAGGAACGGAAGAACCTTAGACCTCAGAGGCTTATAACTTTGAACTGCAAATATCAATCCCTTCATACTTACCCCAATTCTCACCAAAATATATCTTGAAAGTATTTTCAACCGCTCAAACATTTCAAAAAGGCAGCAACTCGAACTTATAAAACATTAGCCAAGTTAAGAAACCATGAAGGTGTCAAACAAAGATTTCAAATTTCGATGCAAGACGTACCCAATCGCAAATTAAATCGGAATAATTGGCTAACTGTTCCGAATTTAATCGTTTTTGTAAACTTTTGTATTTTGCAGTCAAATTTGAAAACGTTGTATAGAAGGCGACAATACACCTACGGCTACTAGATCAGGTATAACAAAACTCGGAATTGTGTAAGCAACTGAAACCGATTGTTAATCCCAAATGAATTCAAATCGAGAGAAAATTGCGACTGGATCTAGTAGCCTCAAATTATCTTGACACTTACGTTTAAATTGATATAAATTGAATTCGAAAATCGCTGTTTACACGAAATCGAGTCGGAACTCGGAACAGGCCCAATAACAGTCGGTTTATTCTAAACGCTTGTGATCATTTGATTGTTCCGAACTAACAACCAAGCTATTGAAATTTTATCATCTCAAAATTAAATTGATTCTTCTAGTCGCCTCTTTAAGGCAAGGGGCTGTTGCAGTTGAAATGTGGTCGTATGTCTGGTTCCGTGGTTAACTAATCGGAATAGGATTTCCTCCACCTCTTTGCTTTCATTTGTATTCTTTATTTATCGTATATGAATGTCGTCACGTGGGACGCTCTTCCTGAAACGAACTATGACTGCGGCGGTTACTTCGGGGGGAGGTTGTGCTACAAATGCGACGACTTGTGGATTCTTTGATATGACTTTTTTCATATTACATGCAGATATTTATATATATATTCATATATACTCTATAATAGTTGCTATAACAAACAAAAAAAAAAACACACAGATGCTCCTTCTCCTTTCCTATAGTATGCGTTATAAATATATAAAAAAATAAACTTATGACATTAGGCCCGTAATCAGCACATCTACCACACGCTGCACTTGTTTGCCGGATTCATGGTGGTGCCCACGGCACAGCTGTAGGCGTGCGCGAAGTCGCGCGAATTCGAGAGCGGCCCCAAGACCCGCACAAAGCCCGGTGAATGGACCGAGGAGCGGATTTTGGTAAGAGCATCCTCGGGACGCATTGAGCCGCACCAGATCTGGGCATAGTTGAGAAAGAAAAGCTGATCGTGGGTCATGTTAAGGCCAGGCAACTGCTGTTCCCGCCCATGAAGTTTCTCCCACTTCTTGTAGGCCTAAAAAAAGGAGCAATTAGGGGACAAACAAGCTGTACTCGGTTTCCGCTCGCTTACCCTAAATGCCTGCTTCAGGCCACCGTTATCGGCTATGTTCTCTCCCTGGGTCATACGTCCATCCATGAACATGTCCACCTCGTTGATCTTGTAGCGTGAGTACTGGTCTATGACGCATTGGGTGCGCTCGCGAAAGGCCTCAATGGTGGCATTATTCCACCACTGCATCATGTTGCCCTCTTTGTCAAACTGTCGTCCCTTATCGTCAAAGCCATGGGTGATCTCGTGACCGATGACGACACCAATACCGCCGTAGTTAAGGGATTTTGGGAAGTGTTGGCTGTAGAAGAGTGGCTGAAGAATGCCGGCGGGAAATACTACACGCAGAATGAACTTGATGGGTTAAACACTAAATAGATGGATGGGTGAAGGTGTGCCAGGTGGCGCTTACCTATGTCATTCTTGTTGGGATTGTAAAAGGCATTCACCACTGCTGGTTCGGTGGTCCATTTCTCCTTGTCCACCGGTTGACGTAGTAGATGTAAAATCTTCTCGGACTCCCATTGCAGTATGCTCAAAACGTTATCTATGAAGTTATCCGACACTATGGTGAGCTGACAGAAAAGAAAGAAGCATCAAGAGATTAGCTGAAACTTAATAATCTGAATTTGAAAGCATATAAAGTAAATATTCAGCGGGATTAAGAACGATAAATTAAGAACTACTTTGCGACCGTTCCGCAGTCATCAGATATAGTAATCCGATTTTCACCGAAACGAATAACGGTTAGGGTTACGGTTAATGTTTTGGCCGATCGCATTTTTCCGGTTACGGTTATATTACGGTTGTGGCATATGGATTACTGTACGGGTTACGGTTATTGACTTTATTCTGTTTCGGTTACGGTTAAGGTTATTGGTATAAAATATCACTTTGACAAATCCTGCAGTCAAAAGCGGCTCCATTTGGAATCTCATTTATTCAGTAAAAGTACTAAATGCTTTGGGAATTGTGCGCTGTGATGCTTTGTGACGCAATGTAATCCCAGCATAAAAGGCGGTCGAAACAAAAAGAATGTGCCAGAAACATTTAACTCTCACAAATAAATTTCCGCATATTGGTTTTTGGATAGCACTGCAGTAGCACTTAATTTAATGTAAAAGCTGGGAGTTGTAGACAGTAAGGTTCCAAGATACAGACAGACCAAAAAAGACATCTCCAACGTGACAGAATACGGGAGTGAGTTTTGTCTACTATCACATAAAGGCAAATGTCCTAAGCGGTCATACCAGTTTTGTCAAGACGCACTTTCTTCAGCTCATTGAAGATAGGCCAAGACTGCTGATGATTGAATTGGGAAATTCATGAAATAGCGTTATACAGTCAACCAGCCTCCTTTGTGGTGTTGTGCGTGTCTTGTGTTAGAAAAGTTATGAACACAATCATAACCTAATGACCTAGAGCCTGCTAAAAAGTTCTGCGATTTAAAATGTCCTATATAACTGTAATCTATGTTAGAGTATAATGATTTGCATAATAGTATTATGTATCAATGAAAATTTGTACTATTCTTTTGTGCGAAGAATTTTAAGTAACTGTGGAATGGATGATGATGAACTTCATCCATATACACCATATATACCGTCATTCGGATGGACTCGGTGGGTGGACTATCGCAGCGAATAGGCGTGAGCCTGGATAGTGAATACTTTCTGGAATGACTCCATCCAGAACGGAAGCACTCAGCGCCTCAGCCATTTGGCGCATTTCCCCCAATTCCATGCCGTCACTGTTTATGCCAAAGCTTTTTAGGATATTATCTAATTTCTTTCGAGTGTTGCTCCTTAGCTCCATTATAAATTCCTTATATTTTTTTAATTTGTTTCCGGCAGTTTCCAATCGAAAAGTTTGTGCTTTTCAGAAAAATTTTTCTGTTGAGTTTCGTTTAAAATAATACTTGATCACTGAAAAGAGTAAACCTAGACAGAATATTTGCATGAATATCAATGCTGCCAGCTTTAAATGCCTTTACAAACGAAGAATTTAATTGAAAACGTAGAAATTCAAATGAATTAGAATGTTGCATTGTTCATTCACTTGACTTAATTTTATTCGATTTAACTTTTTGAAAAACTACTTCTCATTTTGTCATAACATCCGACTTCCCAGAAAATTCCAAAAAAATACTTCCTCGTGGACCGCGAATTATGAAGATTATTGTTCCATTACGAAAATGTGGGGTCATCTATTTTCTTTTTTAAACTGAATTTTGAAAATTTGTTTTTGCTTAAAACGATATTATGTTATTAGAAATGTAAATTTGGCTTTTTTGTTCATACAATAATTCTTAATAAAAATGCGAGTGCACGAATTGCAATTTTACGGTGTCGAAATTTTTGTCTTTGACGAATATAGAGGTTATTGATATTTAAACTTTATTTTAAAGCAACTACACTCAAACGTTTACTGAAAAGAAAAAAATCACGCTCGTGAAATTGTTCCACTACCAACAGAAACATTATGAATGTACAACAAAATGTAAGGCAAAAAATACTACAAAAGATCACTTCATAGTTGTGAACTATGTAATCTGTAAAATCTACAGATCTATTAAGGACGATTGGGAAAGGAATACTCCCACTTAGTTGCAGGTAAACCAAGAGGGTTCAACACGAAAAACTGCAATCTAAAAGCCAACGATATCAAGTTATTAAATAGACTGCCATCGTCAGCTGCAGTAGAGAGGCTGTTTTCCTACGCATCAATTTTAAACGTGGATGTCTTGGAGACGAGTACTTTGAAAATTTTCGGCCATTAAAATTATTACAACTAGTATTGTATTTATTAAAATAATAATACTCTATGGGTCTAGTTTGCTATCATGTTACTCATTTGGATAAGTTAAACAATAATATTAGTTACTTTAAACTGGAAAATGTACAAAATGAATAAGTTAGTTAATTCGATTTAAATCAAATGAATGAACAATCAAATTTTTTTTCTTTTGAATTTATAACAATTCAATTCTGTTTTTTTGAAGAATAATTGAAATCAAAATCAATTCAATTCTGATTTCGGAAAAATTTGAATTAAGGGAGTTTTTTAATTCATTGTTATTAAAGACGAAAATGAATCTTTCTTTTACAGCCCTGCAGCACTAAACTATGCCTCTAACGATGAACAATAAAACATTGAAACCAAATATGGGCATTTTCAAACTTTTCGATTGTACGAAAAAATGATTTTTACAAATATGAAATTCTTGGATTTTAAAAAATTATTTTATATTTTGGTAACAATTAAGTAGCACTACAATCAGCAAAAACAATGACATCAATCGATCACAATGAGTTAAAGATATGAGCCTAATTATGTGCTGGCGTGACGCTACAGAAACGGAAGTGGCTTTTGACTTGATTTAGATAATTGGAAAACTCTGTGTTGGGCAAAGATTTTTATATCCAAAACATGACAAAATTTTCCTATTTGGTGTGAAGAGCAGCCAGAAAAATGCACTGTTTGGTGTGGCATCATTGGACTAAAAACAGGAACGTTACTGTGAATGGATTCTACCGTGCAATGATTACAAACTTCTTTTGCCCAAAATTGAAGAGCTGAACTTGACTGACATGTGCTTTCAACAAGACGGTGCCACATGACACACAGCGCGCGAAACAATGGCCCAATTGAACCGGTACAATTTCGGGTTTGAGTGCAACAACTAGACTGCAAAGTTGAGACTTATTTTTTGGGGACTTTTACGCAATTTGCTTTTAAAAATAGAATCTGGCTTACAAATTTTGTATTGTAAAATAAAAAAAAACAATCACCCAGGCGAAACCCAACCGACGGAGAGTCGCATCCGCGACACGAAAACGCGAAGGAAAAACATACGGCAATGTTAACTATAGGCTAATTAAGTTAAAATAGTAGTTTTTTAAAGCAGGAAGAGAAGCTTCGGAGTCGATTGCTCGGTATATGTCTATGTATAAAGATTACCCCAAGCATAACTCTAATTAATTAGGGAGGGAAGGTTACTGGAGTTTGGATTGTTGGATTGTTTTTGCACAGATTTAATTCTATCTTGATGGGTCCAATATTGCGGAGACCACACACATGATGCATAATCAAGAATCGGAAGGAAAAGTAGAAGTGTACAGAATCTTTGTGGTATAGGGATCGTGAAATTTATTTGACCAGCGCTTAAAAATTTTTCTCAAAACAGTTTAATGGCATCAATCATTATCAATTTTCCAGAGCTTAAAACGTTTACAAAATGAAGAAGATGTACGTAACTGGTGGACAGAAAAATAGACAAAGTTTACACATTTGTATGTAAGCCTAAGCGTAGAACGTAGTATTTCGTCGATTCAGAACGTATGGAATGTGTTTGAGAAGGTAAGTGTTTTAAGAACAGAAAAATTGAGAACGGACTGGGTATAAAAGTAAGGAGTTTTTGTCTATTCTCAATTTAATTCAATTTGGGTTGTAAACTTGACACTCTTCAAGTATTCACATTCACTTAAATTCATTGGAATGAGTGTCGAACTCATTTAATTCATTAAGATGGTGCCACAGAAATCTCTAGAGATTTTGCCGACGGTTGGTTTGTAAATCTCTCGAAAAATTCGTTGGTGCCACAGAACTTCTAGAGATTTCATTTTCTAATTAGAAAATCTAGTTGGAGCACCAGATGTTCCATCTCTAAAAACAGGGCTGAATCTCTCGCTAAAAAATTTCCCTTATTTTAGATGTGGGTTAATTTAATGATTAACTGAAATTTTTTGTTTGTGTTATATGTTTTATGATGCATTTTTTAATAATAATTCAATTTTAAGTCGCATTCTCCACCAATATAATGCAAAATTTACAAATTTGTTGGCGCCAAACATGAGGTGTTAGTTTCCATCCCTTAATCCGCTAGCTGTCATGTAGAGGGCGCCACTTCGACAAAAGGCGCTAGTGAGAAAAGAGCTTTGCAAAATCTCCTAACAAAAAATTAGAGGTTTGTAACCAACCAAAAGAAATTTCTGTGGCACCTAAGAATTGGAATTCGGTTGGAAATTGGTTGGAAGAGGTTTCTGTGGCACCCCCGCATGAGTTGTTTTGAGTGCAATCATGCAGCCCTCTTATACATACTTCGCCACCATTTTGATGATACTGAATCAAGGCATTTATTTGAACCGAACCTTTTTTGAAAGTGTTTTGGAATCTTGAATTAGACCATTAAATAATCGAGCTCGCGAATCTGAAACCGAACTGGTATTGAGTAGTAATATTTGAATAATTTTAATTAAAAAATTCACATGAAAATTTAAAAGGAGACGATATAATAAAAATGTGTTTCTTTCTAATAATATTAAAGTAGTCTAGTCTTTCTAATTAACGGTAAACATTAAGTTATAAAAGCTATCTTATATAGATCAGGGATCTTGCTATCGGATTCAACTGGTTCCAAACGAATGCCAACTGCCAGGTTTGGTTTAGATAATTTAAAAACTGATGGAAACTGATGCAAACATTTGTACCCACAAAGTGTATAATTCACTCACATTCACGTACTCCTGCTCCAGCTCAGTGGCATTGGTTAAAATCTCTGGATAACCTATACGTTCATTCATTGAATCTGCCTTCTCTTTGGCCACAGCTCGCGTCTCATCGTCCATCCAATGATTCTCGGCGAGCAGTTCATTAAACGCCGCCCTTATGGTGTGTATCATCTCCAGGGCCACCTCTTTGCTCTCCTGGTTGAAATTGTCGCGAATGAATAGCGCTCCCACGGCTACCCCCAATCGTTTATTGGTCCATTCCACGCACTGCGACCAACGTGTGCGTTCCGACTGTATGCCCATTAATATTTTACGGAACTCCACTCGTTCCCTTTGGTATTCATCAATCATGTGGGTCATCAGGGACATAACCAGACGCCACAACATATAATTATGCACCACCCGACGATCGCTGGCCTTCACAATTTTACCCATTTCGGTGAGATACCGCAGGCCATAGGTCACCAGCGGTTCCTCCTTCTGCAGTTGGATACTCGGTCCCAAAGCAGTCTGCAGGTATTCCGACCAGTTCACCTCGGGCACCAGTCGTTGCAGCTCTGGGAGCGTTATTTTGCGGTACACAGCACTCGTGTCATGTCGGTCGGCCTCCGCCAGTGACACGTTCACCAGTTGCGTCTCAAAATGTACGACCTTTTCCAGTTCCGCAGCTGCGGTGGCTGGGTCAGCGCCCAGCAGTAGGGAGACCTGCGTCATATACTTGTGGTACGCCTGGCGATCATTGGCACTGCTCGCCTTCAGGTAGTAGTCGCGGGAGGGCAGTGCATACTGCAACTGATCCATCTGCAGGATATTGACCGAACTGTTCTTGTCATCGGCGCCCACATAGAGTTCAATCAGCACAGATTCGCTATAGTTGAGACGCAGCTGACCCATCAGCTGTTCAATGGAGAGATCAGTGGGTGGCTGCCAATTGCGTTCGATGACAGGCCAACCGCCCAGTTGCTTTAGAACCTGCTTCAGACGCCCCGCGCCGACTTTGCGAATCTGGGCTAGAGAGCATAATTGAATAAGATGATCCAGAAGGTGTATGTACAATGCGTTCACTTACGTATATCCATGCAGCTTTTAAAGAAAGTCTTGGCCTTAATCGTGGCCTCATTGTCGCGCTCATCGATGGGCTCTTCGAGAACACCACGCAGGATCACCTGCTGCTGATCGGACAAGACCTGTAAGATACGAAAGTGAGTGGTGCCTCTTCTATTACCTCTTGCTTCTGTTTCTGTTAATTACCTCAAATGTGCTAATGGAGCTCCGATCTTCAGGTATGGGATGCACTTTATTCCAGGTGCCGCAGGCATACTGAAAAAAATCCTCACAAGGATCAGACGTTAGGTCCATGGCGGAAAGTAAAGAGGCCGCTGAAATAGTGAATAAAATCATCAAAAAATTGGCAAATGAAGGGAAACGAAAGGGCTAAGATCACGTGAATAGTGCCCCCAGTGTATCATTAAGTTTGGAGGCGGTTCTAAGATGGATCAGGCCCCGACATGCTGGCTTAACTGGAGAGACTGAAAAACTAGATTGAGTCGCTAGTTGAGAACGCGGCATCTAGTCAGGTCTCAATAAATTTGCCTAATTTTATTTTGAATACATTTAAGACGTTGTTATTACTCCTAATACTCCCCCATGCTCACATTTTCACTATCGATTAAATAGTTGTATTATATGCTCGAATTTGGTCCAAGACAGGTTTAAAATCGAATTCGATTCTTGGTCCAAATGTATATAATATGTTACTCAAATGGTTTTTGCACAACTGACATTGAATCGTTCAAGGCTTAGGTCAGAGTCAGAGAACGGCTTCGTTCGATTGCAAAACGTTCATACATTAATCAACACCCGAAAAAACTGTCTTTGCGCTTTACGCATCAAACTTGCATGCACAACATGTTCGCTGCTAAGTTTTACTCAATCATATTGTTGACACTTTGATTATAATCATGTTTGTTCGGGTGTTAGTTCGTTCACTCAACGACGATTGATTAGGATGAGGGTGAATCACCTCGTATGAATAAACAGCCCATCCACACACGAATTTGTTCAACGAATTTGTTCTGTTTGACGAAATATTCGTAGTTGGTGGCGGTGTTTGTGGAAGATTTTTGTGTTCGACGTTTTGTTCGCAAACATGCGAACATGTTCGTCAGTGGAAGGGAACAATTACACGAACATAATTTGTCAAACAAATTGGTAGAGTGAAGACATGCCTAAATGAGCAAAGAATTGTTGCTGGAATTTATTGAATGTCCCCAAAATGATCAAATAATGTTTATAGCTTATTTGTATCGCCATCTAGGCCATGCTTGTGTTAGTTTCCGATGTCAAATTTTCATGTTAGCTCGTTGAATTTTTTTAGAAAATGATGTTCGTGAGAAATGTTCGTCTGGTTAGTGGTCAAATGAATTCTGCTTCGACGAATTTGTTCGTCGAAAAAATTCGTGTGTGGATGGCCTGCTTAAGACGGCTCTGCTGACAGATATGGAAAAAGAGAGAGAGAGAGAGGCCGGTTGGCCGGTCAACGCTGAGTTTTGTTCGATCTAACACATGACGCTGAATATATTCAACGCTGAATAAAAACATTATCTTGATAAGCATCAACTTGATAACAGACTTGTCCGTCCGTCCGTCCGTCCGTCCGTCCGTCAATCTGTATGGGAACAACTAGAATCTCAGAGATGGTAAGAGATAGACGTTTGACATGATATGAGACGGAAATGCTTCTATTATATCTGCAAACGCAGATCACCTTTTGTTCAAATTTTGGTACACGCCCCCTCCCGCACCCCGAAATTTGGAAAATACCTTACATCTCATACAGTTATTTTTTATTTTTAAGATAGACGATTCGTACCTTTTAGAGATAGTTAGTAATATTAGCAAAATGAATCGATTTGCTGAAAAAATGATAAAGATCGGGAAGAACGGTTCTCCAGTAATATAAGCATAAAAAGTGGAACCAAGCCCCCACCCCCGCTACCAGCCCACCCACCCTAAACAAATTTTGCTTACTTTTCGGAATTGGTCACACAAAGGAACGCGGGAACACTGTTAAACATGTTTAATAAAGTGAAAAATTCATCAGTAACGGGTATATCGAACTTTAACTTACGCTCTCGTTTCGGTTGTAAATTAGTAAAAGAGCCTGCCAGATGTAATGGCCGGTAATATGTTCTTCATCATTGGTAATCCATGATTCTGTGGTTACGGTTAGGTTAGGTTGCAATGGTTAGAATAGGAGAATCCTATTTCTTCACTTAGGCCAATGAAGGCCCGTTGTGTTGCCATATAACCCTTTCTAAGCTGTCATCGTATAGGAAGGGTCTTCCTCGTTAAACCATTTAGGAAATAGTAGAAATTTGAGCAGCGAGGCTATATCTATTTCAGAGATGTCTGACAGCTCGCTTAGAAAAGGACGACCAAGAACTGTAAGTCGGCTCATTACTAAGAACTGGACAATACAGAAGAGGGTGTCATACACTCTACTCAACCACTGAGTTGCAGCTTCTACAGTAGTCATTGTGTCTGATGCCGAGCCTAGCGGCGTGTCTTCCTATTAGTAAAGAAATATTCACTCTTTCTTGACGGAGTAACGCCCTAGATTTTTAGTATTAAGGTAGGCCATGTGTGAATTGTTTGCCATCGATCCATGGTTGTTCGAAAGGTAGTTTCCTTTTTATACCCGTTACTCGTAGAGTAAAAAGGGTATTCTAAAGTCGTGCAAATGTATGTAAAGGCAGAAGGAATCATTTCCGACCATATAAAGTATATATATTCTTGATCAGCATCAACAGCCGAGTCGATTTAGCCTTGTCCGTCTGTCCGTCCGTCCGTCCGTCTGTCTGTATGAACACCTAGATCTCAGAGATGGTAAGAGATAGAGGTTTGACAGCATGGGACAAATGCTTTTTTTCTGCACGTGCAAATCAAGTTTGTTTCAAATTTTGGCCCCCCCCCCTCCCGCCCCCGCAATTTGGAAAAAAGTTATATTCTACGTTAGTTATAAGCAAAAAGTGAACCAAGCCCTCCCCGCTACCACCTAAAAAAATGTTGCATACGTTTTCCGGATGGTCACACTAAGGAACGCGGGAACAATGTTAAACATTTTTTATGAGCATAACGAGGTATATCGGAAGTCGAGTTAGAGAGCCGAAACTTTTAACTACTCTCGTTTTGTAGTTTAAAGGTCGTTATTTATATTCAATCAAATAAAATTAACTATAGTTAAAATATTCAAAGTTTACTTTAATCAAGTTGAGTTCGAGTTAAATTTAATCAAGTAGAATTTTGTCAACTAAAATTTTAGTTGACTAATCAACTAACTAAAAATTTCAATCGATTGAGGCTCAGTTTAGGCTAGAGCCCGCTAAAAAGTTCTACAGTTATATGTTTTATTTCTCCAAGAATAAAATGTCAAATTTAAAAATTTTTCGCGCCAGTTATGAAGTATAACCTTCCAACCCCTAGCCTTAACCAGCTGATGCTGAGTTTTAGTCCCTTCTTTAGTAACTAACTATTTATAATTATAATATAACTCGCTATTACATTGAAGAGAATTAAATCGAGGCTGCGGAAGCTTTATTCAGCGGAAAGACAACGATGGCACATGCCTAGTATCAATCAGGGCTGCAAACCGGTTCGAAGTTGAAAAGGGTTCGGTTCAAAAAAAAAAAATAACTTTTCAAATAGTTACAAAAAACGCCGCGCGTTATAATACTTCACAGCTCAAAATTGCAAACAATTTTATTACAAACAATTAAAATTAAACAAATTAATTTATAATATTTTTCCGAAATGCAATCGTCCAAATTATATCTCCTGAGTTGCCATCACATTAAAATTATTGGTCACTCGATTTTGTATAAAATTATCACTTCTTAATGGACTGACGACCCTTTCGACCAACGATAGACGACTATCAATTGAGAAATGTCTATCGAACTGTTCGGAGCTTCTGCAATGTGAAATTCAAAACAGGAATTTTTCACGTTTTACTTTTCTCTTTTGCTAGCCTCTAAGAAACCGAAAGAGTTCCCAAAATTAATAAAATGAATTCCGTGTGTTATATTTTGGGATACAAAAACATCTTAAATTGACCAAAGAATTATGATTTAACTTCATTTCGTGGGTAGCTTTTATTTTTTAATGCCAAATTTGCAAAATACTTTTAATTTCACTGGCCAAAAGGCAAAAAGCTTGAATGCGAAAAAGTCTTTCTTGTTACTTTCACCAAAACGGGAATCAATTCCACATTCCAAAAACTTTTTTGGAAGTGGAATTGAGAACAAAGCTTTACCTTTTTTCTAGCTGCTATACATGTTTATTTTGCTATTTTTCGATATAAATATGAATTACAAACAGGTTCTTGTATTGATGTTTTAAGGTTTGAATGTTCGTACATATTTAGAAAGTTCTTAGAAAAACGTTCTCACACTTTAACTTCAAGCCCAATTCTTACATCTTTTTTTTTGGATCTAAGAAACATAATTTGAACAAAAACTGCTTGCAAAGAGGAACTTATTAATGAAAGCATCAATGGTTCTTCCCCAAGTTCATATTCTTATAAACATAAATTGGAATCTTTAGTTTAGGATCTAGAAAATAAAGAATTCTGACAAATACATAATCATCGATTTCTTAGCTCCTTTTGGGAGGATTTCAAAGATCGCCTAACAATTCTAATGTCTCAAAGTTTTGGGTAAACTATCATTGTAAAGAACTAAAAAATTTTGTCGAATTATTTTTGGTCTCAAAGCTCGAATATTATGTTCAAAATAACTCTAATTTAATAAGGTTGTTCCGATTTATATTCATATTTTTGAATTAGCAATAAACAAAATTATTCCTGAACCTAGGTTCACAGACCTTCTGAATCCGCTCCGTGAACCGAACCCGAAAAGTTTCACGGGTTCGAACCCCGGAGTGAACCTCTTCCGATTTTAGAGGGGTTTGCAGCCCTGATATTAATAACTTACCATTTATATCGATAATCGCCTGAAGGGTTCGATCGGTGATGCCACAGAGTGGCAAGCTGGTATTAGTGGATTTGACAGACTTCTGTTGATTTCTCGATTAATTATTCAAACGCGAATTTTAATGTTGAAACAAATTAAATAATTTAATTTGATGCGATCTTTCCAGAATAATAATTTTAAATAATAATCATTTAAAAATCCAAAAATAATTTTGCTTGTCAAAATTGCTTAGGTGGTTAATTTTGCTAAATCTCCTAACTAAACACGGGAGGTTTGAAACCAAAGAAAAAAATTTCTGTGGCATCTAAGAATTGGAATTTGGCTGGAAGAAGTATCTGTGGAGGTTTCAAACGGAACCGCAGGATCTGATGACTATAGTATATAGCTGCTAGAAAAACTATCAGTCCGGCAACAAGCTCTCGTGAGAAAAATTTTTTGTTTTTTGAAAGGCTTGATAAATACAAAGCACACGAGCCAAATTTTCAAAGCTTTCTTTATGGTCATATTTTAAATTCTTTATAGCTTCATAATTAATATTTTATAAACTAAAAAAGTCTCTACTTTTTTTTTTTAAAACACCATAGTTTAAGTTGTATTTAGGGCAATAAATTGCATATCCCTAGAAGCTATATCATGGTGGTAAACAGAGAAAAATGTTATATTAAATTTAGAAACAATTACTTTATATTATTTATTAATTTAAAAATGTATAAAATTATGATTTAAATAGATACTTTAAAATACTGTTCACCAATATCAACCCGAGACCTGTCCTATAAGCCAAACCTGAGAAATCTTGTTTTTAAAAAATCCTTTTTTCCATATTTGACGATTTTGGAAATTGTTTATAAATTTAACAATTTTTTTTTGCAAAACCGCAAATCATGTTTCAGTGAGAGTGACGAGATCTAATTTCAGATTTTTTTTTGAAATCAAAAATTTTAAATTTTGACACCGTTCGATTTGAAAAAGAATGACCCATACGCAAGGGTATAAAGGCTGTGGCCGAGCCAAAATTAGCTTTCCTCTATTTCTTTTGGTTGTTTTTGTTGTTTGACAACTTGTTTTTAATATGTGTTCATTGGAAGTGTTAGTTCGTTTCAAAGCCAGGTTCAACAGAATTTTAAAGAAACCATGTCTTATCGTTGCTCTCCTCTCTCTTTCACTTTCTAATTAACACGACCAAGAGCCATTCTGTGAGTGAAGCGTAAAAAAACGAGACGTATTTTTTACTATCTCTGGGCCTTCCCTACACTAGTAAATCATCTTATCTTGTCATCGTGGGAAGCCTACCAGGTGACATTTAATTAAGCTCATAACTCACACACGGCGATCACAAAGGCCTAACTTGAAACACAAATCATACGCCAAACTTTTACACTCCGTTCTGGACGAGATGTGTGTGCTTGTGCATAATTTACGCTTTAAGTTGGTCTACCACAAAAAGCAACGACCTGAAGTGGAGACAATAGTGCGTGGGGGGAAGCGTCACTGTCAACGGGGTTGGTATTGGTTGATAAGTAATAAGATACGTACACATATGAGTGCCAGGGTACCACACTCTTCTCTTTTGATAACAACATTGGTGAAAACAAGGCAACTTCATAAGCATTGGAAAAAAACAGATGGAAGCACCGAAAATGCCTTGGAATAGCTATACAGACAACCTGCTCTCCATTCCATGAAGTTGATTAAAAATACACGCCCATCTGTGGTCTAGAACTGCCGGGGGCATTGTACTCTCATTCACAGGTTTGATTCCTACATACATCAGGAACTACGTGAATGCATTTATAATGCACACATATGGCAAAAGCAGGCCATCAAATGCCAAGAACGTCTCCAGATGGTTCAAGTCCCATAAAAAGGTCGTTAAAGGGGAAGCACTAAACTATGTTAATTGCTAATAAATAATAGAAAAAGCAATGCCATTTTCTTGACATCCGCGACAAGTGCCCTGATTGACTGCCTCCATTACCAAAAGGATATTCCAGTTTACACCCACGCCTCACATCACTCACCTGTTCGCACGCATTCTTGCGTCATGCAAATGTTGTCCTGGCCCAGTCTGCTGGTACTCCGACTGTCGTCGCGTCCTGCAATTAGAGTAAGGCGTTTGATTGAGTTGGTGCGATTTTTGAAATGTTCTAATATGGCACGAGGATTCGAAGTCCACTCAAGTAAATTGAATTTGAATTTTTCATTAAGGGATGCGCCCAACGTCAGGGCCCTTATTGAATTAAAATAACGAAATGCTTCACTTGCTGCTCCAACCAAGCACAACGTTGGCTTGTTGCATGTCAACGACAACGTCGAATCCACACGGCTAGAAATATTGTGGAAGGAGAATGGTGCTGGTGGGCCCTACGACTTGGTACTAGCCTGCTTTAGTTATTAATTAAAGCGATTGCCACTTGGGTTGAGCTGTCCCCTCTCCACGCGGCTAATCACATTTACTGGGGTGTAAATAGACTTGAGCGAGACAAGGGGGCGAGCTACTTAAGACGAACCGAGAAAAAAATTAATTTTTTCTCCAATGCAATGAAGACAAAAATACTCAAGAAGGACGACCATATATGTATCAGTAGGTACCCAACTCTATCTCATTGACGACGAGTACAAGTAAGTTGCAACTTGAGATGGGGTATAGCTCGAAGCTTTGGACTAAGAAAACCAAACAAAGACCAATAAAAGATTTATGTCACTGACAGCTGTGCAACATTACATGTCAAAATATTCATAAATGTTGCTGTGCAGCTAACCAAATTCTTTACACTCCTCATCTTTCCTTTAAAAATAATCTGGTGGGTAATTTTTATGCGCTTGGCTTAAAAACAGCAGAACGATTCGGTCTTAAAAAACGCTCTTGATTTTATCCTGTTTCGGTCTAGAATTTGGAAAGAACGATTCGCTCTTGAAAATTCTTACTTTGAGTACGAATCGTTCTTAAATTCGAAATTGACCGTTAAAAATTCAAAAATAGAAATAAAATTCTTGATTCAAGAAAAAAAGTTTTAATTTAAGATCATTTCGTTCTTGATGTAAAAACGAGCTCTTACTTTAAGTACAAATCGCTCTTAGCTAACATAAATAAGTCTAGATCATGCTTATTTTGAGCTCTAAAAGTTCTTTAAAAAAAATCCCGAATCGTGCTTAACATATCCAAAACGTTCTTGAAATCAAGAATTTAGGGATTTTTAAAAACGCTCTTGAATCAAGAAATTCCGTACTTAAATCAAGAATTTTCTGGCTTAATTGAAAAGTCTTGTAATTTGAAAATTTTGAGTTTTTCTCAGTTTACCTTCACATTTGAGTCGTGCCCCCTTTTTAACTATTTTTAAAGAAAATAATTTTTTTAAATAGTTTTTATTTTAAAAAATATATTTACTGTATAAAATAATTAAATTTAAAAAAACATAGGAAAAAAATTATACTTTTTGTTGTCCAAGTATTTAATTTATTTATTTTTATATTTAAAAATATTTTTTTTTTTTTTATTATATTTTTTTTTTTTTAATTAAATTTTTTCTTGAAAGGGTATTATAATTTTGCCCAGAAGTTTGCAACGCATAGAAATATTCATTTCCGACCCTATAAACTATATATATTCTTGATCAGGGTGACGAGCTGAGTCGATTGAGCTTGTCCGTCGTCTGTCCGTCTGTCTGTCCGTCTGTCCGTCTGTCTGTTTCTACGCAAACTAGTCTCTCAGTTTTAAAGCTATCGAGCTGAAACTTTGCACAGAGTCTTCTTTTACTGCACACTGCTAATATGTCGGAACCGACCGGATCGGATGACTATATCTTATAGCTGCCATAGGAACTATCGGTCGAAAAGTGGGTCTTTGTGAGAAAACTTTTTTGTTTTTAATGTTAACGTCTCCCACTTCAGCGATTATTAATATTATACGCTTTCACATAGATTTGGAAGTTTTTGTCAAAATCGGATGACTATATCTTATAGCTGCCATAGGGAACTATCGGTCGAAAAGTGGGTTTTTTAGAAAAACTTTTTTGTTTTTAATGTTAACGGCTCCCCCCTTTAGCAATTATTTTATACGCTTTCACATAGATTTAGGAAGTTTTTGTCCAAATCGGATGACTATATCTTATAGCCGCCATAGGAACTATCGGTCGAAAAGTGGGTCTTTTGAGAAAAACTTTTTGTTTTTAATGTTAACGGCTCCCACTTCAGCAATTATTAATTCTATACGCTTTCACATAGATTAGGAAGTTTTTGTCCAAATCGGATGACTATATCTTATAGCTGTCATAGGAACTATCGGTCGAAAAGTGGGTCTTAATGAGAAAAATTTTTTGTTTTTAATGTTAACGGCTCCCACTTCAGCAATTATTAATTCTATACGCTTTCACATAGATTAGGAAGTTTTTGTCCAAATCGGATGACTATATCTTATAGCTGTCATAGGAACTATCGGTCGAAAAGTGGGTTTTTATGAGAAAATTTTTTGGTTTTTAATCTTAACGTGTCTCACTTCAGCAATTATTAATATTAGCGCTTTTACAAAGATTTTGGAAGTTTTGGTCAAAATCGGATGACTATATCTTATAGCTGTCATAGGAACTAGGTCAAAAAAGTGGGGTTTTATTTAGAAAAATTGTTTTGTTTTTAAAATTAGGGTAAATTGTTTTTTTTAGAGTTAAAGTGTTATTAATATTATTAAAATTTTTTGTTTTTTTATTTTAGGGGATTTAAATAAAGGATTTGATTTTTTTGGGGAGTTTAATTGAGGTTAGTTTTTTTTTTAAGTGTAGTGGGTTGTGTTGGATTTTTAAATAAATTTTTTTTTGTTTTTTGTTTTAAGTTTCGGGCGTTTATAAATTAAAATATGATAAGTTTAGAATGCTTCTTGATAAAACATTTGAGAATATGTAGTGTTAACTTCGGCAAAGCTGATGTATGTTTGCTCAATATCACTAGGTTGGACCCCTGAGTATGAAATTTTTAAGGTCATGGTCTCACCCCCCTATCTGATACTTTTTGATGTATAATAAGCGTAAAAAAAACAAAAGTTAAAAAAGTCGAGTTTTAACGGGCGCGAATAGCCTCTAAAGTTTTTGTATATAACTCATACGCAGTGTTGCCTATTATCATATATTTTTTCATTTATAAATAGTCGGCGTTGATTTTATTTAAAAACTATTCGAATGAAAAATAATAAAAGGCTACTACCAGGTGTTATTTCAAACAATGACAGCAATTGAAATGAACTAATAACTTCGTTGTTAAAATTTGTATTTGGTGAACGTGTCGTATGATTAATATTTTTCAAAACTTTGAGGCCCTGTCGCGCCCATTTAAAATTAAAATAAAATTTTTTGATTTTCACAATTATTAATTATACAACAAATATTAGCTTTGGGAATGCTGAGACCAACTTTTTTCCATTTTACCGGTTTGGGGTCCGGCACAGCATACGCCACGCCATAAGCGCGTATTCATGTGCGAGTCCTGGCTGCGGTTTGGAATAGGCTTTGATGGTCCCCTGTCCCAGCATCGATGAATGAATTTTGGCGCAAAACATTAAAAGCACGTTTTATAACGCAAATATAAACGCACATACGCACATACACACACATGAGTGTGCACATTCAATTAAGCTGACTGACAACACGGAAAGGACCACAAGGAACGGGGGCCGAAGCGAGGGCACATCTCCCGAGATCGATTGAACGGCCTTTAAAAAATTCATAGACGGGTCCCGGCAATGCCGATTGATGGGTTTACAAAACCGAAAATGGAAAAAAAATGAAACGAAGAAGGAGCAGATGACGATGGAAATGTTGCAAGTAGTCGTACGTTCACGGTGCCCCCGCAGGACAGACATGAGGTATTGAATATTTCAGTTCGCTTTGAATCGCATTAACTTGCGTGTTGGTTGTGTGCGAGAGATGTGAATGAATATGACAGCGTATCCACAGTTGGTTCGAGAAGAGGGGGCCAGAGACACAGGCAAACAAACAGTGGTTCAAGAATTTAGAGCAACGGGGCCAAAATGGTGCGAACCAAAACCCGGAAAATAAAACAATTTGGTTCGGTTCATTTAGAAATTCGAAAGTTTGAATTTAATAAAGAGCTTATCATCTCTAATCTAGATTGGCTTCAAATAAGAAAAATGTGTGAACAGGGGAGATATTAAATTAAAGTTTGAAAATATGAACTATGTCAACTCGGAGAGCAAATAGGGTATACTAAAGTCGTGCAAATGTATGTAACAGGCAAAAAGAAATATTTCTAACCCAAAAAATATATATATTCTTGATCAGCCTCAACGGCCGAATCGAGATAGACCTGTCCGTCTGTCTGTCAGTACAAACACCTAGATCTCAGAGACTAAAATATTGTCTATTGCCTATTGTCTACACGCGGATCAAGTTTGTTTTTAATTTTTGCCTTGCCCACACCCGCCCCACTATAAAAAATGTAAGTCCCACAATTTTCAAGAAATTGATCTCCAATTTTAAAATCACATTTATATTCGCCTATATAATCCCTATAATTCCCTATTATTATCCATCTATTGTTTGGAATTTGAACTGTTCATATTTTGACTTTAAAAATGTAAAATGTCATTCGAAAGCGACTAATATTTAGTAAATAACTTTGACATTTACGAAAAAGGTCGTTATTCGCTTGAAGAAAGTTGGGAAATATTAAAAACATATTTCCAAAGAGGTGAGTCCTCGACTCAAACTATGTCGAGTTCGTGAAACTGGAATGTTGGTGGATAAACCAACCCGTGTACGTACTCGTCCGGTGCGCTCGACCGAAAACATTGCCAAGTCAGCCGTGGTGGTCATTTGACCGAAATTGTTTTTCATAAATAAATGACATGAACAAACTATTCCAACTAATGTTAAAACATCGAAAAATATCAAGCCCTTTTTTATAATTCCAATTTACTCTGTAAATAGCCAAGTTAAAAATGTTGAATACTTTTCGGCTTTCCCCCCTTAGGAACACAGAAAGACTATTAAACATTTCTTCCACTGAGTAACGGGTATATCGAAGTCGGGCAGGGCTGACTTTAACCCTCGCTTTCCTTTCGATGGCTGGCATGCATGCAAAATTATAGTTGAAACAAGTAGCAGCTCTGCTGTTGCGCTGCGGTAGCGAACGCTCTTTGGATCTTTTGTTTGAAAATTTTGCAAAAGCTGGCGCCACTATTTGCTTTGAATAATGGTTGGGGGGGACTTTCAATACTGACCCATAGGTAGCGCTGACTAGTTGGCAACCCAAAGTTGGGTACGACAGCGAACTTTCCTTTGGTCATAACTTGAGTATAGTTCATCCGATCTTTATCATTCTTTTCGCAAATCGATAAATAATCTTGATTACTATCTTTAGAAGGTACGAACCATCTATTTACAAAACTGTGAGGTATTTAACGGGTTTTCCCAGGGGGCATGTCAAAACTCTATTTCTCACCATCTCTGAGATCTGTTGGTTCATAAAATGGATTGACGGACAGACAGACGTACCTTTTGTACAGAGCGTATGAGGCAGTTCTGGTTTCAACAAGACGGCGCTCCACCGCACACAAGTCGCATAACAATCGATTTTCTGAAGAAATTGTTTCCGGGCCGTTTGATGTCGAAAAGTGGTGATTTGGACTGGCCACACGTTCGTCCCGATTTGACGCCGCCTGACTTCTTCTTGTGGGGATATTTGAAGTCAAAGGTTTACGTTAACAAGCCAAGGACCGTAGAAGAGCTCAAGGACACCATTCGTGAAGAAATAGCCGCTATTCCGGCGAAATGTTGGCGAAATCGATGCAAAATGCTGCAAAAAGGGCACAATACGCCATCAACGCCAGAGGCGGCCATTTTGAAAGATATCATATTCAAAATATGATGTAAAACAAATCTACTTGGAACAAATTAAATGATTAAGATTGCCAACCGCCAAATTTTTTATTTGCGGTTTCAGCTCCGTGCCTTAACACTGAGAGACTAGTTTGCTTAGAAACAGACAGACGGACGGACAAAGCTCAATCGACTCAGCTCGTCACCTTGATCAAGAATATATATAGTTTATAGGGTCGGATATGAATATTTCTATGCGTTGCAAACTACGAAGGAGCAATTATCATTGACATCTGGAAAAATTGCATGGGAGCTTGCTGTCTGATACAGCCAGGGCAAATAAACACACAAAAATGCCATGATTTTGGGAAATCACCCAACTAGTATTATTCAAAAGGAGCGCACAGTGGCCCAAATAGCCAATCTAGCGGGATTTAAGTCGAATTTCAATTATTGAAAATTTCGATTTTTTTCTTTCTTATAGTTTATAACACTTTTCAAAGCTCATAAAAGCTTTTGTATGAGCTTTTATGTGCATTTCTGATCAGCTGCGAGCTTTCAAAGTGAACTTATGTTGAGGAAGTGGCCTGCAAAGATTTGGCAGCATTTTGTGAGTTTCTTTGGTTGAGCGATTAAACAAACAAATACAAGTTTATTGACTCAATATCTTTGTTTTACATTCAGATAAGGTATGTACTAAATAAAAATTATATTTTTGTGATCCGCCTTTTTATGAGTAGCAAAAAAATTGTGGTAGAAGTAAGTTGTTTTAACTTGTATGATTTTTGAGCGTATACTGACAACCAATAACTAACGGCGTTCAATCTTGTTCAAGCTAATATTAGCATTTATGTAAAGTTTAAGTCCTTGTGGTGTAAAAAAATCAAAAATTATAACCAACTACGTACAACTGTTATTGGTATGATGTCCGAAGAAGCCCTTGAAGCGAGGAATAAAGAAATTCCGGAATTTACGGCAAAATCATATCCGAAAAGACAATAGTCATGAATGGGTTACTCATATCATCATACCCGCTTATAACACCTTTGTCAAAAACACTAAGTATTTGCAGAAAGATGTAAGGTTGGATAAAGTCGTAACTGGGTTGCTCGCGAATTTTAATGGGAGCTATGGTATATAGTTTTCCTAAAAAATTGCAATTTAAAGAATAAGTGATGAATTCGATAAAAACCTTAAGTTCAAATTTTCATTAAAATATCTATTAAATTACTCGAGGTATTAATTAAATTCCGCTAGCAGCGCTGTTGGGCTCGAAATTTGAGTTTCGAAGCAGTCCAACAACAACATAGAAACAAGTAAGAGATTTGCAGTCGAGTAGCCCGACTTCGAAATACCCTGTACAATTGAGACACACATGCAAACACATACACATACACAATCGTACTGCCTGAAATGGGCCCCTTCGCTCCCACAAGCAAAATTGTTTTGTGTATAACTTTGGTGTTTCTGCTCGGATCATATTGTGCTTTGGGGGGGGGAAGAAAATTTCGAAAATCTGAAACAAACTTGATCTGGGTACGGTATACACCTATATACATGCAAAACTTTGTGTATCTAACTCTTATAGTCTCTGAGATCGACGCGTTCATACAGACAGACAGACAGACGGACGTACGGACATGGCTAAATCGACTCTGCTGTTGATGATGATGAAGAATATATATACTTTATAGGGTCGGAAATGTTTTCTTCTTCATGTTACATATATTTGCACAACTTTATGATCCTCTTTTACCCATTTTCAAGGCGTACTGGGTAAAAACACCATTATCAGCGAGTCTCCCTGAACTGGAAATTTGATGTGTGAGTTTAATGTTAATATCAACTTCAGTCAGTTTAAGCTTGAATATAAACGCTCTCATTAGAAACATATCCATTAAATGCAAGGGACCCGGGCCACGCCGGGTCTACAGCATTACTAAATTGACTCGAAATTAAAGCAGTGTAGGGGTTTCGGTTCTTCAAAAAATATTTTCAGGCCTGTTCCCGTTTCTGAATCCGATTTATTGGAATTGGTAATAGTTGTTATTTCTAAGAACCGATTAAAGAATACGGTCGATTTTTTTTCAATTGAAGGCAATTGGGATTTTGAAGTTAAAAGTTGAGTAACACAGTCGGTATTTGGAAACGAGAATATTTAGCAATTCCGACTCCGAACAGGCCTATTTATATAGGTTTCGGTTCCGATCCCGAATCCAGTATGCCATTTGAAACGGGTTTAAGTTTCTGTGAATAATAACAGAGGTCCCCTAAAGATGGCTTTTTGATCATTAATCCTTTTTTATAATGGAAAGTTAAAGCGATTGGGAATTGTTTCGATTTTTTTAAATCTAATAGAATACGCCTAACTGTGCGGAAGGTATGGGTTCAATCCCGCATCGGACTATCTAATAAAAAGTTTTTTCCTTTCTCTTACACATCCGGTCACCTTCACCAGCTATTGGTGCCAGCTGTGAAGTAACTAGCCATGTAAAAGCTTCTCAAACTTTGCCGTTCGGATTCGGCGTTAAACTGTAGGTTCCTTTCTCTTGTGCGAAAAATTATAAGCACACACGCCAAAAGATTGAGAGCTGTAAAGCCAATAGAAAATCATTTGTCAAACAACAACAAGCACAAGAAAGAGACGAAGAAATTCCGATGATAGATTTTGTGACAAAATTAAAATCATTTTTTACGGTTCTAAGGTTCCTCAAATAGCTATAAATCGGCTAAATCTAGTTGATATTTAAATCGGTCCCTTGACATTTCGATTGGTGTAGTGTGAATATGCTAGGATAGCAAAGGTAGAGCAACACCACGCCACATAAATTTCAACATTTTTGGCATAACCTTCAACCCACTGTGAAGTGCGAATGAACCACCAACGGCTATGCCTGAGGACTAGTAAGCAGTGGCAAGTGCCTGACTGCCTTTGTTGTTCCCGTTTTATTGTTTGACATATTCTGTAATTGAATTTCAAACAGTTGGGATGGCTGGAGAATGGGACGAGCGGAGATTACAACACTCTGGCTGGCAGCTGGCGCGCGATAAGGGCGAATGCCTGTTGCCTTTTGCCTGTTGCTCTGCTTTTCAGTCAAAAGGAAATTGAGTTTGGTACTTCATTTGTTTGGCTTTCGCCGGCCAGGAGATAGCGACAGGATGTGCCTGTTGATTGCCCGGTGACCCAGTTAGCACTCACCTGCAACTGCATCTGCCTCTGGTTCCCGTGTCCGTTGATACATTTGACATCGCTGATGAACGCTGGCAAAATAAATGGCCAAGGCTCCAATGGCCGCTCCCAGCACCGTGAAGGCAATGGCCAATATGAGCAGACGTCGACGTTGTTGCGTCTCCTTGAGCAGCCAGTCGCTGGATCGATTTGGGGCGGGATTCCTTTGCAGGGCACTGCCCACAGTGCCACTGCCATCCGGACTCAGGAATACCACTGTGGGCAGTTTATTGGCCTGCTGGATGGGCTGCGGCTGCTGTGACTGGGCGGCGGACGATCCTCCGCCTAGCAATGGTGACACCACTGTGGCATTTAGCTCGTCCACAGCATTTGCCTGCAGATAACCATTGTTTAGAGGCTTCCCTTGAGACGACGGGACAGTGACATCCGCGGGCGCTGCTCCAACATTTGGCGCGGCCAACATAGCTCTCCAGCTATTGATTTATGGCCTATGCGCTGCACCCGAAGGGCTTATAAATAATTATTTCTAAATAATGTGGATGAGCAGCTGTCCACAAAAAAGGCTCTGGCTTTTGGTTTTGAGTTTTGCACTCAGTTCAAAGCTGGCGGTGGTGGCGACATTAGCGTCGAGGGCGACGACGACACTGCATAGAGGATAGAGATGGGGAGACATGATGAGCTTGATAATGGCCACTAACGTTAAGCCCAAGTGGGGAAAACTAGTCTACCCTCAAAAGCTGGTGAGAAGACGAGGCTTACACTCTGTGCAGTAGCAGCGCTGCTGCCGCTGTGAACTTTCTTTTGCTCATAGCTTGACTATCGTTCATTTGATCTAAAGCATTTAATATTGGCAGATCGATTCAATCTCCTACTATTTTTGTGTGTTTATCAAAATTATTAGTTTTCTATTTCAATAGGGAATAGCGTAAGCCGAACCAAGGTTCGAACCAAAACCGTTAACAAAAATTAATGGTGTAAATTTGTTTTTTTTTTTACAACTTTTGCAATTTTGAGTATGAAGATGTATTTGTTTTTGATTTGCTAGATTAGGAGAGGGAAAGAAAAAATTGGAAAGGGAAAGGAAAGAAGAAAGATAATTTTTATAACTAGACATCGGATTTTAGGTTTTTTTTGTTTTGTTTTGGTCTAAAAAATTCAAAATTTTGGCATTGGGCTAATAAAAATATTTAAAATTTTTTAAGATGATCATATCCAAAATATGCTTTTTTAGGTAAAAAGCATATGCTAAAATAGGTTCGAAATAGGTCAAAATATGTTAAAATAGGTTAAAATATGTCAAAATATGCTCTTCTCAAAATACCACTAAAAATTCCGTACTTATGTTTAGAACGCAATAAATACTAAACTCGAGAAGGTACTATACACAGGCAGGCTCTGTAAATGCCTCATAGCGTACTATTCAAAGCACAATTACGGTAAATGGTTTGAATTGTATTGTACTTCCGTTTTCTCGTACGGTAGGAGTCGAATAGTAGTGACCGCAAAAGGCAGTACCGAATTTTGTGAGTGTGTTCAGTTCACATACGAGCAAAAAGTGATTCGGGGGCGCGAACCTTATAATAAAAATATTATGAAATTTCGGTTTTGCTTAGCATCTGGCAGACTCCTACACTTAGTTGCAAGCGAAAATAATGGAGCTGATGACGTTTCGGATTTTTTTTTTCTCGATCATTTTTCCTCTTCACCATTGGTCATCCATGGTATCGCGGATCGGTAAGATAACAATCATAGCCTTGCAGTTGCTTGTGGTATTTAAAAGCAATTTTTTAAGGAATTATTGATTAAACTACCATGGAGAGCCTAAGCTAAAAAGTGTGCTAATGCAATAGTTATGAAATGATTTTCAACTTAATTGGTATTTTAATATGGTGCAATACTGCTACTAGTCCTCTTCTTTTCGCATTTCGCAATTTAATGATTTGTCAATCACGATAAAGTGATTTTAAATACAATTCTTCTTTTTCGTCCTTCCTTTTCCATTATCTAAGCTCTATCGTTCCTTTCAGAGTGTAACATACCTACTCCAAGGTCCAAACCAAAAATTCCTTTGCACCGAGCGTTCCTAACCGAAACGGATTTGCTCGCCCGCGTGGTGAACACAAAAAATTGGGACCTTCTTTTCTTTCGGTCGGTGCGCTACGAAGCATTTACCGTACTTGCTATGTTCGTTACTTTCGTTTTTAACCATGAATAAAAGGCATATTTTTATGTGCAGACGCCTACTTGGTAGCATATATTTTTTTCTCTAAATATGTAAAAGCATATGACATATTCCAAAATAGGTCGAAATAGGTTAAAATATGTTAGCATATTCTCAAATATGCTTTTAGGTCGAAGATATGCAAATATGTCAAATATGCAAAACGCATGAGGATTTAAATTATTCTACTTTTCATGAAACAAATTTGTATGCAATCAGAAATTTTTTTTGGACCGCACAATAAAAATATGTTTTCACCTAAAATCCGATGTCTAAAT